>CAODLS010646782.1:0-12108 GCA_948243855.1 Flueggea neowawraea | reverse complement strand
ACACGTACAGGTGAAGGTGCTCAGACAAATAATGTGTCCATAACACTTCCCATAACCGCATTGTTTTCTCATATTCAAATTCCCTGAAACATAAAGAAAAGAAAATTCATGATGCAGAAAGTAGAATGCTAATTTATGCTAGTTATCACCATCATATCACTTTTTTCTTTTTTAGGGTCTCAGAAATTCATCATGAATCACTAAGAATGTAACTATAAGGACCTTGCATTGTATATGTAGACACACAATCACCATTGAAACGCACGAGTATATGTCAACAGTTTATATGTATTAATTCATGGAAACAAAAGTACTGTGCCTTTTTTTGGCAAATGTCAATCTCTTTGATAATACAAAGTAATTCAACGCCAGAACATATAGCAAAAATTCTCTCAGAAAAGGAACACCAAAATATACTAAAACATTCTGAAATTATTCCCCCGTCTCACAGGCTGTCACCAGGACTACTTAAAATAGTGTAATTCAGACTATTCAGTGACTGTAGAAAGGGTAAATGAAAATTCATCTCACCCAATTACGTTATGAACAGGCCCTTAATTTGATTTATAAACCAAACTCGTAATTAGTCTAAATTATTTTGAACCGACAAAATACAAAGAGCACACACAATGCTTTTAAATGTTAGAGAAACTGAAAATGAAAATGTTCTGGCAGTGACATCACTTGAAACTTATTCATCCTGAAAAGAGAAAAAAAGAATGATTACTCGAGCATCACATCTTTTAAATTGTATCAGAACCCAGCGGAAACAAAAGAAGTAGTTCAAGCAATCATTCTGCTTTAAATAGTTATGCAATGGATTATCTAGTAACTCCACCAGCTGCAAAAGGACAGATAAAGTGCAAGAGTTGTTTCAGCATCATATCAAAAGTAAGAGGGAGATCATTAATTTACTAACCCAAAAGCATTTAAATTTGTTAAGAAAAGATAGACTGATCAAGAGAGAAAACTTAGATAATGCAAAGAGTTGGGAGTGCATGCCATTCTGGTCCCGATTAAAATTGGGTCCAAGACGTCCCATCAATGCCACAAAACACCAGAACAACTCTGATTCATCCTCCATGATGAAAAACATAGGGGATAGTAAATCACTCATTCCCTGTAAGATGAGCAAATATTCCAAATCACTTCTAAAGAATAAATAACATATATAGTCTAGCAGGGACTCATCATAATTTTGAATCAATTGCATATCCACTATAAAAGTTAATGCATAATAATAGTAATTACCTGACAGTAGCCGAGATCGAAATTATAAAAGGAATATGTTAGGAGAATGTCGCGTAAGGTATCCACATTTGGATTTTCGTCCCCGTCATAAAATGATACTGATCTGTCAGTTCTCACCTTCAAATAAGATAAGAAAACAAGTTCAAAAAATCAACTTAAATTATTGTTTATAGACTTCTTTGACATTTAATTACTCAAAAATTCCAAGTAAAATGTTAAATCTTGATTCTTACCACATCTTTTTCTATAAGGCCTTTTCTTTCCCTAAACTTTGTAAATCTCTTTGCCTGCTCGGGAGAAATACCCTAGAGGAGAAAACAAGGAGATACACATATATCAAAACTTGAAAATGAAAGTTTCTTCAGAGAATGAACAATTGAATAATCCTGTCTCAGAAAGGGAATTAAGAAGAAGAGAGAATACTATTAAATACTGAAAAACATAAAACGGCGAACCTGCCACTGTTGTTTTATGGTCATGTACTCCATTTTTTTCTCGGACCTAAGATATTCCCTCTCTGCATATGCTGAATCATATGCATAATATCCCAACAAAAACGGCCATACCTATATACCATAACAGAGAAGTTAAAACATACTGAGACCAACGGTTTGGCACACTGTTTTGGCAGAATGAACTTTAAAATGGTATTAAGAACATACCTCTCTCCATAAATTGTGCTCAACTCCTCCATAGAAAACTCTCTTTCTCAAAGCTTTTGAATCCATTACTCGTCCTTCAGAATCCAAAAAAGTGGCCCACTTAAAATGCAAATTTAAGGAGAAACTATTGAAAATCAGAGTTAACTCAATAGCCAAGATTCCTTCCAGATGTTATGCCTAGGATACGTTAAGATAAAATTCATTGTGGGAAAAGACACATCATTAGTTTCTCAGTGAGATCTGTGGTCCATGGTCTCACAGCATGAGCATTATACTGTTAGTAACATTTTATCATTAAAATTTGAGGGGAAAATTGAGAGTGCTGTTCCTTTTCTCAAAACAACATGACACTGATGATGCATGAAGAACATCAAATATCAAAAATCACAATACATAATATACAAAAGAAACACAAAATAATGCTGAATCAGATATTTTGCAACAAAAATAAAATTGACTACCAAAACAAAAGAATATTAAACAGTCAAAATTGCAATTCTTCCAACGAAATTCTTAATACCCCTGATACTTACTATTCATGATTGATTCAGTGGAAAACTTTTTTCTTCAGATAAGGGATATCATACCTCGTCAGAACCCAAGGGTGGATGTCGTTGTTGTCCCCAAACAAGAGTTATTTTATCAAACTGCCCAAAAGAGTGAAAGAAGAGGTTTAGTTTTATATCCAGAGAATTAATTTGTGCACAATCATGCATCATCAACAAGGGAAAAAAAAAAAGGATTAAAGAGTATATAGTCCTGAAGAAATCACATTCTACAGTATGCCTCCATGGCAGTTTTACTTCGAGAATGATAACGTTATACACATAGATATATTGTGCGCTGTGAAATAATTAAATATCTTGAAGAAAGGCCAAACGAATTTACTACAAAACATAATTTGCCCCGCAGACTAGGTAAAAAAGCATAGCAAAGAGACACCAACAAGGAGAGAGATGAACCCAGGAACTAGGAAAACCCACAAGGCTATCTTCTATACCTCCTTAAAATCGATAAGCTCAAAAGACCCCACATTTGTGACAGCTTCTTCATCAGGATTGTGTTTCCTACATAGAATTTTCTGTTTAAAAAGAATGGAGGTCTGCATCAGATGGTCCTCGAATGGAAGTTTCTCCAACTAAATTAACACAGTTATCCTAAGGTGAACCATCAGGAAAAAATTAAGGCAATTACACCTGTTCCCACTTCTCATAGAAATTCTCAAATGGAAGGCTTCAAACATCTTGTGTTTCCTCCCAATCCCCTCATCAATCTAATTCATTTTACATCAAAATGCACTACAAGCATGCAACAATATTCACGCTTAGGTAGAAATGAACATTGTTGCAACTCCTACTTCAAAACCCCAACAATAATTCAACCAAATTGCAATTTTTTCCCACAACACCAGAAGACTAGATTATATTCAATACTCAGTTTCAGCAACACGCAAACAACAACACAGGCTTACCTACAACCTGAGGAATGAAAACATCAAAAATATTTCCACCCTAGACAATGATAGACAACTTAAACCTCAGAACAACAAGTTTGTATAGGACTTTCAACTGGAATCTTATCTGCAACCTTGGATGCTTGTTGGGGGACATCAATGGATGATTGGCTGCCATTTCTTCTCTCAATAGCAATAGCACCAAAACCATTGCTTTGACCTTCACGGAACAGCTGAGAGGTTGTTTCCCGAGAAAATTTGGACACAAGAGAAAACTTTTCCAGCACATAGATTGAAAGATCTTGAGCAGGATCTTGACTCCTCTGCCTCCCAATGTTTTGTGACGAACCAGAACTTCCATCATGGGTGACAATATCAGCCCTCTCACGGTTTCCATAAGATGGAGATTTATCAATTGTAACAGATGTAGGTGTTACACTTGCAACACAGATAGCCCTAGGAATCTCCAAAGAGGACAAAGTTCTCTGCAGAAAGCAAGCAAATAAATAACCAAGCAAGACTAAAATGCTTGCAGATCAAGCCAAGTTTTAAATATCTGAGCGATATGTTAAGATGTGAGGAGTAATAGAACTGAGTGGTCAAAACTGTTGCTTTTAATTGCAATACTTGCAATTAGAGACTACCTTTGAGTACTATATGGAACATAACTAGAGTAATGTGGTTGCAACTTATCTAAAGAAAACGAAAAAATAAATATATAAATAAACTGATAGCGCAACTGCAGAGGATCTTCGAAATCATTCACAATAAATACATTAGCATCCTCCACTGACCTGGACATTTGATGTAATTCACTTAAGATCAAAAGAAATAACATCTTCTTTGGTAATTTTAAAATTAAGCACAAACAACAAAAACTAGAAAAAATTACAAGCATGACAATGGCATAAGGGGAGTAAGCAACCTCACTATGAAAACATGTTGCTTTACAGTAGCAAGAAACTCCTTGACCCCTCCATTGTAGAAACAGAGTGGAGGAAATGCAAGTCCTGCAAAAAAAAACCTCACCACTTCAAAAACGCAATGAAGTACACAAAAGTCAATGGCATTATTGGCACAATAGCGCATACTCGAATCCAATGTAACTACAAATAATCATACTACGTGCAACTATAATTGAGAATAAAAATCATACCTGACGATAAAACAACAATTATGTACTGTCATCCAAAAGTTGGAGTGTGTCTGCGAATTGACCTCACTTCCGTAAAATTCACAGCCCTAATGGTGTAAAGGTTCCTATCTACACGAACCAATAACGAACTCCATAAATGATCAAATTCCCCAGAGACAACTTCCTAATCGACTCAATTCTATTAACTAACAAAACCTTTCTCAGACAGCCTTGCATCAGAGCTTTGCGCTTTGTAGGGAATCCAAGTCTATGAACAATTAAAACAAAGATTGTCAAAATCACAAATAAACACATAACCGAGCAGTGTATATGACAGTGCCTCAGCGCCGTTACCATAAAGAGGGAAGAGCCTTGCTTAATCAACTTCAATCTTCCACTAATCCGCTCAGACGCGAACTGGGTTGGATGAATTGTGACGTTATCCTTCAAATAAACCACCTCAGAACCATCCGGTTCACTCGACGGGCTTCTCTTACTGCTATCGCTACTGGCCATCACACTCGTAGATTCCTACAATAAATTCAGCGCAGAAAAAGATCAAACACAAATTCGAATCGACGCGATCAGTTTGCATCAGGCGTCTTTGAATGTGAATGGTCGATTACTTGTTGCATAGAAGCAGAGTAGTCGGCGTCGTCTGATAGGTCGTGGAGGTCCGTTTCTTGCATGGCTACTTAACGCGGGTCGTTGATTGTTAATTGCTGATCACAGCACCGCGTGTAATTGGAATCTTGGAGACTTGTTTTGCTTAGGGAGAAAGGAAATGAACGCAAAGGGGAAGCGAAGGAGGGAGGGACGGAGGAAATGGAGGGGAAGTAGAAGAGTGGTTATGTGCGGGACCCGCGATACCGAGATTGGGTTTTGCTATGGGCAGTACTTGCACGAGTCCATTCGCGTACAAATTTGTGCGGGCTTCCACTCGTTCCTTCTAGTTTTCACCCTTTTTTTTAGGGAGAATTACTTATTATGTCTCTATATTATAGTGTATTAGTCATTTTCGTCCTCCAATTTTGGAAAACCTCCTATTTCATCCAACTGTTTCTAAAAATCGATGAAAATCATAAAAAGACATTTTTACCCTTGCCAAGTCAAACATCTTCTTCCTCTATCTCTCTTTCTTCCAGACTCTCACATTTTACCCTCTCTCTATCTCCCTCTCTCCCTCATCTCACTTCTCGTTCTCTCTTGTACTCCATCATACTCCCTCTTTTTGGTGTGTTATTGGCTTGTACTCCATCACACTCCCTTTTTTTCTCTATATCAGATTGGAGATTGGAGAAGAGAGAGAGAGAGAGAGAAAGGAAGTGGGTTTGGCTAGCACTCCAACAAAACCCGTCACATTCCCTTTTTTTTTCTCACCCAAATTTGGGTTAATTGGTTGATGGAGTAACAGAGATTGGAGAACACAGATAGATAGAGAGAAGAAATAGGTTTGCCTAGATGAACGTCGAGGAGTTAAGCATGAATGGGTTTTGGATGGGTTGGGTTTTGGTTGAGGCAGTAGTGGTGTGGTTTATTTGATCTCTGGGTTGTTGTTCTCTTACTTTTAGTTTATGTGTTTTTAGAGAGAGAACATAGAGGCAGGTAAGCTTTGCAGATGAGGAGGCACTGGGTTTACCAGGTTTTCAAGAACATTTTGGAAATCTCTTATGGGTTTCTAAGTTACTTTTTTTCTCTACATCTACTCTTTCTTCTTTGTTTACGTTCAATTGCAATAGAGAATGAAACAAGAGGCAGAACAATTTCAACAGTGGAAGGCCTCTCTGGAAAATGAATTGTTGCAAGTATTGTTTTCTCCATTTTGGTTTATTCTATTTCAAAAAAAATGAAAGCCTTAACTACTCCACCTCCAGCTCTATCATCGTCGCTAACACAGGTATTTTGCAGAGAATAGAGATCTCGCAAGCCTGCTTGAACAAGCCGCTCCATCAAGCTCTTTGATTTTTTTATGGTTTTTTATTATGTTAATGGAAGATTTGTTTTGATCGAGGGGTTTTGATTTGTGGGTTTGTGTGTTTTGATTTGTTGGCTTTCATTTTTACCGACAAGCATTTTGTGGTTCTTGTTTTGATCTTTCAGGTGAGCATTTTTACTAGTGTAAAGTTTGGATTGCCATTAAAGTTTCAATCATTTTTCTCTGCAGATTCTTGTTTTTAATTTCATGCAGTTTGAAGGGGTTTTCTTAGAAAGAACTAGGTTTTCTGGAAGTGAATGTGTTTTGTTGGGTTAAGTTCGACGTGTTGGTAGTGTTGATTTGATTTGTTACTGGTGTTTTGATTTAGAGAGAGACTGAGAGAGAGGGTAAAGAGAAAAAAAGGAGCAGAATAAATTTATCCAAAGAGCAAAACCGTCTTTTCTTACACGTGGCATGTGTCCCACAAGCCATGTTAGCGATGCTGGCGTGTTCCGTTAGTTTTCAGAAATGACATCTAACTACAGGGATGAAATATGAAGCTTTCAAAAATTGGGGAAAAAACTGCTAATACACTATAATAAATGGATGAAATAGTAATTTCCCCTTTTTGTTAACAAGTTGTTTTCATTGGTATCGACGTGTTATTTTTTATATTCATTTGGATGCATTATGAAATTTATTAAATCTATTTTTCCACAGAGTTTATCAAAATTATCAAATTATAATTTGTATCCACATTCTACTACTCTATCATCATAATTAAATACCATAATATCTCTATTTATTATCTATGAGAAAATGTTTTGTATTTATCTGTTTTTCTGCATTTAGTGATGTGGAACATGGGCCTAACTCAACCTAGCCTTTAATTCGGGTATAAGTCCAAAAGATGATACTAATGAAGACAATGGGAGGTCACCCATCTGGCCGAGTTAGGCCCTCACAGATGCACCATATCGACAACCATATCCCTAATGGGTTGACCCCAAACAACTCGATAAGAACTACTTTGACGTGGGAATTTAGTCGGCACAATCAAGTAGGCAACTCGAGACTAAGCCACTCAGTTAGAGCCCCAAACAACTTGGTATGGTTGAGACCACTGCCACATGTCAAACCCTTATTCCATTATAATGACCTACCGCAGAAATGTCTAGCACATGGCGCATGACGACAATCTCATACGCCATGTGAAAACAAGGACAAGGAATATATTCCATGCACTACCACGAATGTCCCCCAAACACTATAGGCCATATGTCACACCAAACTTCAAACCCGAGGGTTGAAAAAATTTTGGCCTTGCCTTAATGGAGTTGTGTAAGTAAGGAAGAGAGAAAAGTAAACACCAAGATTTATAGTGATTTGATCAATCTTGCCTACATTCATTATCTAAATTCTTCACTTAAAATTTTCTTAATTCACTATAACGAATATTGATTATAACTCAATCCAGCTAATCCAATTACAACAAGATTGATTCGTAGCTCACACCTCTAAAGCCTCACCAAAGTTGATTTCTCCCAAGGCTCACGCCTCTAAAACCCTTACAATATTGTTTTATTAGGTTCATAATAAACTTTTTTCACACCCAAAGTGTTCATAAAATAAATACAAGTGAAAACTCTATGCTAGAAATAAGAATATAAACTTGATGTACTAGGTTTTCTCTCTAACTTGATCTTTTGGATAATAAATACGTGTGCATTTATGTTCTCTCTTCGTCTCTAAATTCATTGAGACGTATTTATACTCCTTCCAGATTTTGTAGCCGTTGGAGTGTCAAATCAATTTGATTTAGTTTCCTTTTTCAGTCATTACTCGAATAACTTTTGCCCTTACTCGAGTAACTCATTGCTTCAGTTGAATATGCCCAGATCTAGCATTGACTTTCTCGAGTAACATATGTCCTTACTTGAGTAACCACATATGACTGTTGGTAGTTGATTTCTTCAAAATCTTTCCATTTGTGACTTGATTACCTTTAATAACGCTCCACATTAAAGCTCGTTTACTTGAGTAACTCTATCATTGGAACAATTTCCTTCAAATTTGGATGAATCCCATCACATTTAACACCTTGAATACTTCGTTTCCCAATCTCTGAGTCATTCTGGAATCTTTACTTACTTGATTAATGTTTGATCTTACTCGAGTGAACTCCGAATCAGTGTGCCTTCTAGAACTTTCACTTACTCGAGTGAATATGCCGCTTGCTTAAGTAACTCATGATTTGGTCATTGCATTCTCAAGTAACTCCTCTATCTACTCAAGTGACTTCATTAATCAAAATCTCCCTGGAACTTGTACTTACTGGGGTAACTCTTGGATTCAGTAACCTCTTAGACATGTTTGTTGGCATTTCTTATTTGACTAACATTTTTCCAAGTTTTGTTCATCATCAAAACATAAGAGGATCCAAATGTAAATTTTTTTGGTTCAACACCTAATTCCTCATCGCTCAAGGCGACAAAGAAACCCTAATCACGCGTAGCAAAATTATCATCGGGTCCAACGCCGAAGCCCACCATTGATCATCACCTTCATCAATTAGTTATTTGTGTTTATCAGTATCGCTTTCTTATTTCTATCTTTATTTATCATATTAAAAACTCAACAAATTAAATTGCTTATTATTTAGTAATGACATCTGATTTTATGTCTGACTCTATTTTGTAGGTGTGTCCTTGCTATCTTCATTTTTCCATTGCATGATTCACATACTATTGAACAATGAAAAATGAGTCAAGAAAAAAATACACCACCAATATTTCAACTTATTATCCAAAAACTAGGTCATGTTATACTGTTTCATTTTATTATTCATTTTTTTATTTTTTGAACACTATCTAGTATATTTTTATCAACCCCTGTCCAGTAACTCTTTGATAAAAAAAAAAAAGACACTCATTAAAGAAATCCTATATGATCTTTCTTGATGGTCTAATCTATAAATAAATCGTGGATAAATTTTTTTTTAACAATTTGGGAGTATTAAATATGTGAGATTTTATTTTTTAATAATCAAAGCCCCCTCAAATGCATGCTCCCTGTCACTCCTTTGTACATTTGATTAACTTTCAATTTTCATCATTGTTTAATTGGGAAAAAAAATAATTAGCCATTAAAAGAAAAGTATTATATGTTAGTGTTTTAATGGGATCCAATATCTATTATTGGAAAAAAATAATTAGCCATTAAAAGAAAAGTATTATATGTTATTGGTTTAATGGGATCCAATATCTATTTTATATTTTTAAACGTGGTAAAAGAAAAAGAATAATACAAATACATTAAATATGACAACAATGGAATGGTCAATTCTAATCGATTTCCTGTTATATTCCCTCCAACCTGGCAACTTCTCACAATGCAAAAATATGTGACAGATTCAATTTATAAAGATCACAGAATTTTAAATGATTTGATTGTAAGAAAGTAATTATTTGTAATGTTAACTATTATTAAAATTATTATTATAGTACAATATTTTAAAATTAATTATATATTATTTTTATTTTCTCTTGTATCCCACAACATTTTGATTGAAATTTGTATCCGATTAAATGAAATTTAATTTATTTCTAAAAATTGTTTTATTTATATATATTATTTTTATAGTGGATTAAATCCACCCAAATCCGAAAATTGGTATATAAAAGGAAAGAAATCACACAATCATTTAATATTTATATTTTTAGGCCGGAGACAAAAGAGAATGCGGGAACTTTGTGGGCCATAGCACCCAAAATCCTGCCACGTGTATGCTACCAACGCACTCTCTGCCTTCCCCCCCACTCTGGTATATTACCCTCCCTCTACACTCACGGAGTCACGGTCACTCTCTCTCTTACCCTATAGAGACTACACACGCTCCCTACTTGCCTAGCTACTTGAAGCATGGATTCAGCGACGAACAAAAGGCTACCAGTAACCGATCCGTCGTCATCGAGCATCGGCCATGACCACAAAAGGTGTTTATGCTGCCATCTCTTACATGGCCAGTGCAGGTTCCTCTCTCTCTCTCTCTCTCTCTCTCTCTTATAGCCGTTTCTTCTCGTCATTTTTGTCTATTTGTAGTTTTGTATTATCTCTGTCAGTTAGAAACGGCGACTCGAGTTCTTTTCTTTTTTGTCAAAATTCGGCTGTTAACATGCGTTTGGTTTCTTTGAGTTCCTTTTTCTGGTTAAGTGCTGTTTGGCTGGCGAGAAAATGCAGGTAGGCGAGAGTTGATTGAGAGGTTCGTATTTAAGAAACACGCACGGAGACAAGATTTTCACACATTTAATGCCTGCGTGTGTTTGAAAAGTAGACGAAAAGGTGTAAGGCTATCCTTAGTTTAGCTGATCGACTAATAGTAGATTATAATACTGTTATTTCGCGGATCCATTTTTTTGCTATTCGTGAGAATAAAATCTAAAAAGTTGAGTTGTTTACAGAACATGCGAATCTTATTGAATTGTATATGTACATCGAGGCATACACATATTTTAGTTAATTCTTTTTATATAATTATATGAGTATTTATCTATGTTTGTATGTATTTATGTGCCTATACATTTTGCTATTTACAATCCTCAGGAAACAAACAGAAGATAGTTGAGGAAAGTTGTTAATTTATGTCTTAAAGAAAATGAGGTTTGATTGTTCCAGAGAAGACAAATGAATGGAGTGTATTTAACTTGATCTGTTATATTAGCATTGAAAAATAAGTAAGACTTCATGATTAGTAGAGATACTGTGGCGGTGGGGCCTAAGGGAATGTGGAATATACTGTGTTATTGCTTTCACACAAATAATGGAATGGTAACTGACTAGAGATGAAGTAGTTCATGGGAGACAAACTAAGTTTTCAATCACAATTTGGCTTACATATACAAGAAGTGTGAATAGTGGAACAATTATTTATATTATCAGTCTGCACCTGATGTTATGTAGGCATATATTTTCAGGACTAAAATGAAATTACCGTCGGAAAGAAATGGGCCAAATCCTGAGTTCGGTTACCCTATTTTTCTTCACTCGTTTACAACAAAGAATGCTAGACCGTATATAGCTGATAAATTTTAAATTCAATGCTTCAAACATGGCCTATTTGTACCTGTGGGTTGTGCTCATCACTGGCGATTTGAATATTGATTTCTTTTCAACTGATAAAGTTTCAATGTGACTAATGCAGCATATTGTTTAATGCTTGTGAGTTAAATGTTCTAATTTGTAATTTACTGGTTCAGCAACATGTTTACGAAAGGCAACCCTTGTGTGTTATTTCTGATTAATTCTGCTTTGGCATTGATTATGTAGTCCTCTTGATAATGTTCAACAAGGCTGCGCTTTCCTCTTATAGTTTCCCATTTGCAAATGTCATCACACTTTTTCAGGTATTTTATTCATCACTATTGTTTAGAGTACATGCATTCAATATTGTTGATTGCAATTTAGTTCTATTATGCTCCTGAGATTTGTTGAATTGACAGCAAGATATTACGTGCACTAAACTAGGTCAGCTTATGTTATTTTATCAGCATCTTTAACTTCTCTTTTTTCTTTTAGATGTTAACTTCATGCTCATTTCTCTATGTAATGAGATGCTGGAAAATCATATCATTTACAACTGGTGAACCACAGAATATGACTTATAACCCAGCAAGACTTGTACCATTTAGGACAA
>CAODLS010646668.1:0-13463 GCA_948243855.1 Flueggea neowawraea | reverse complement strand
TTGCAGTTAGCAAGGGGAAGGATGGCTCAATTGAGACACGTTGTTGCTGAGTGTCTGAATGAGAACGTTCTTAGTTGACATGACAGTGATGTCAGGTTTATCAAACAGACAGCTTCTGAGACCTGAAACTTTTGCCAGGTTTCGACTTCATGGTTCTGAATTTGTTAATATCTTACCAGTGATGGTTGTCAATATCTTAAAACTTTATTAGGAATCGTGCATTTCGTATTAGTGGGTTATAAATGAGACCAGTTGATGTAGTTTTCTGTCCTGTTGTCAACGTTGCTCTATGTATTACAGAACTATTTTAGATGATGGCAACTATATATTCCATTTTGCAATGTAAGGATATTTCAGGTATTTCTGAAAATTTAATTAACCCAACTAAATCATTCACTTAATGGTGTCTTTGCCAAAGCTTGTAGCGATCTTTTTTGTGGTTCATATCACTTTTTCCTTTCTAAACAATGAGCTGTAGATAGATTCTTTGTTTGGACTAGGAGTGAAAATGGAGCCGAGCTGCTCGAAGCTTGACTCAATAAAAACTTATTTACGACTTGGTTCGATAATAAATGAGCTCAGTTTTAACAAAGTTTTAGGCTCGTTTTAATAAACAAGTCGAGTTTGAACACCTAAAAGTTCGGTTCTAAAGTTCGTGAACAAACTCGTTTGTAAGTTTATAATTAAGTTCATTTGTAGGTTCTTCTATATATATATATATATATATATATGTGTGTGTGTGTGTGTGTTAAACTAAATTATGAAAAATATGTTTATATTTGAAATAATATTTAATATTTGGGTCATATTAACAAAATTTCAAATTTATATTAATTGACCGTGTTTATAAAAGTTTAAACATGCTTGCATAAGATAATTTAATATTAAATTGAATTTGTGAAATAAATTGAAACTTCTAATAATTTTTTGTTTAACTAAATACTCAGTATGATTTTATTGAACTAACATAAATTTGATTATATTATTTTTAGAGTTATTTTCAAAGATGAACTAGCAAATCTAGTCTATAAATTTATTTGAGTATTTGTTGAGTCGAGTTCGAAAAACTCGCAAATAAGTTCATAAGCTTACAAATCTTGTAATGAGTCAAGTTTGAACAAAATTTTGAACTCTAAAGAAAATTCGAGTTCAAACTCAAACTTAATAAATTTTAAACGAATCGAGTTTAAATATTTCAAAACTCAATTCGACTCGACTCGAATTCAGCTCTAATTTGAACGAATTGATTAGTTGTTAAGATTGAGAAATTAATGCCAACCAATAGCATGAATATCCCGGACGACACATGTGGATTTTCGTGTTGACACATATAGCCACCAAGGCCAGAAGAGTCCAAATTTCCTAGTTTTTTATTTTTTGAAATCCCAAATTTCCTAGTTTGTATTGTACAAACTACACGTACCCTATTGGTGGACGCATTTGAAACGTTACTTAGTTATAAAATGAGAAAGGAAAGGAAGTAGGTAGTGGGTTATATACACCACCCTTCAATAAGTGCCGGTGGGGTCTCCTTATCTGCTCTTTTCAATTGGATTGGTTCAACACACCAGAAAAAGTTTACAAGTACAGACAGGTTAACGAAGAGGCACGTGAAACATCACATGGGCGCACCTGAAGTGCACGCTTTTGCTCCACTCTTTCTCGCAGTGGTTTCCATATTGAGGCAAACAAGGCTATTGGTGGGCCCACCCTGAAAGGCCTAGTCTCTCCACGGTGGGGCCCGCCGTCCACCGCATGTTTATTGGCTATGGTGATGTCGCTTTCCCTTGCATGTCTTTTTTTTTTTTGTAAGGATTAAAGGGAAGTAGTAGTATATTTTTAATAAATATTATTATATAGATATTATTTTTTTTATAAAATATTTTTAAAATTATATTGATATCGATAATAAATTTAATTTATGTATTAATGTGGTCATTATAATATTACAGTGAAATAAATTTTTGAAGAATTTTTTGTTCTAATACACAACATAATAGATCTGTAATAATAAACAACACATAATTATCATCCTTTTTACTTGAACATGCACCGTATGAACCAGAGTCACACACCTTTTCCTCCAAACTATACTCACAGGTCATGTCTTCCCTTGATGAAAGTGACCGTCAAGAGCATGAATGAAGCTCCTCAGGTTTCGTTCGACAACTAAGAAAATTTGATGTGGCTACCTTATCCTCCATCTAATTTTCCATTTCTTTACTCAATTTTGTTTTGAGTTTCAATAGTTTCTTTTTTTTTTAACAAAACCAGAGGAGGCCATGGAGAGCAAAGCTTGGGCTGTGTCGTGGTCCCGGAGAGTTTGACCTTGCAAGCAATCAAATTTTTAGGTGGCATCTCTCTTTGGTCTTTACAAAATTGTCATCCAAAAACTCTGAAATTACTGGGTCTTGTTTTCCATGTTTTTGGAGGATCCTATTGCAGAATGAGAATCGTGGACGCTTAACCTCCATAGTATAAATCAATCAATGGGACTAGTAATAGACGTGCCTAAATTTTGTTCACACCTTTCTGTGAAGCCTAGGATCGAATCTTCCTTCTAGTATTTGATTCTTCTGTTAAGAGTTGTGAGACCATGCCATGATGTTGATAGTTTTTTCGAAGAATCCTTATTAGCTGGGTGACTTCTATGGTTCGAGTGGTCTAGAATGGACCACTAGGAAGGGGAGGCTAATCTAGTCCTTATATAGGCCCATCTGGATTTATCCTTTCGGTTGATTAAATTCTAAGGATATTCCATCGGGAATTTTGCCCATTACCATGTTCTTGTCCATTTTGTTTATTTCTTCCTCCAACTACCGTCCAACACCAAGTAAAAGATTATATTAGAACATGAAGCATATATAGTTTATACACCCTCTTTTTTATTGCTCTTACAGTGAATGATAGTAGAAGTTTCTATCTTCTTGCTTTCCCTCTAAAAGTTCGTCTTCTTCTTTCATTCATGGTAGATGATAAACTTGGATTACCAACCTTTGATGACCAGTCTATCGGGATGACCCTGTATGCAGGCTTACCGTACGTATGTCGTAAAACTTTACATTACATGCTATAGCGTATATCGTTTATTTCACTATGTTTCTAATGCAGGTCGTATCCTCTAATGGAACTTGTATGGAAAAATGGCCAAGTTCTTGTTCGTGGACTTTCGGGTAGTCACTCAGGCGTTAGTTACCCTTCTTCCGCCCCAAAACTTCAAGCAAAGAATGATGAAGAAGTGTGCAGTGCGAAGAGACGACGATCAGATCTTTGTTCAGGTCAAGCGGAACGTTCCAAGCATGACAGTTCATTGCAGCATGATCACCATCCTGGACTATTTCCTGGAATCGATCAGACCGATTTCAACTTGTTCTTTGAAAGTGCAAGAAATTTTGACAGCTGTGTGGAGTCTCAGGTTGTTCCTGTCTGTAAAAATTCAAGTTCAAGAGACGGGTCTAAATTCATTGCTGAAAATCCTCACCTCACAGTCACAGAAGCTGGTAATGAACCAAATGCTATCGTCAACCAATGCGTAGTCCCAGAGGTGCAGAATCAAGATTCAAAATCTGATAGAAAAAGCTTGGGAATGCAAAATTTCTCCCACTTATCAATACCAGCAACGCTCACTAGAATTACCAAGTCCACAACTGGTCTGAGTACGTCCAGGCTTGATGGGTTGAGAAGCAACACCGGGAAGCCCATGGAAACAACGGTGTTGGAGCCAGTAAGTTGCGCCAAAGACGTTAAATGTTCCAACAGGCAACCAGATTATCATACAACTTCAACCAAGATGAAGTTTGTTGCTGAAACTTCAGAAGAGTTACCCCCTGATGAGCAATCTGAAGCTGCTGGTCATAAAAACACCACCTTTATGAGCAAGCAGTACTGTCCTGATAAAGTTTTTGCTCAAGTTCCAGTTAGTTCATCAGCAAACAAAGTCAAGGAAAAATCTAGAGATCAACTGGTTGGAACAACTTCAATTTGCTCCCGAGCTTCAAATGATCTGACATGTAGCTTGAAAATTCGAAATGAAGACAATGACTGGATTACAAGTCCCAGTAACGTATGTAAACTTTTCAAACTTGCCTGCTTGTATTTTCTGTGCTGCTTTTCTTTTAGTTATCTTCTGTTTATAACAAAATTAGCTTTGTTGCAGCATGTTGAGGAAGAAAATACGAGTTCTTATATAAAAGCTAAGCGTGCTAGGGAAAGAGGATGCTGCAAAAGAAAGAGAAGTACAGAAGTCCATAATATGTCTGAAAGGGTACACCTACAGTTATTTTGAAGTCATTGAATAGCTTCTTGTTTTTTTTTTAAATAAAAAAAACTTATTCGATTTGTTGTGTTTGTAAACAGAAGAGAAGAGCTAAGATAAATAAGAAGATGCAAGAATTGCAAGAACTAATACCGAATTCTGATAAGGTTTGAACTGTTTATCCAACCAGACAAGCTTATGATAATCTATGACTAGATTTCGATGCCCGTCTACGTTGGTTATAACTTCAAACTGAACGTTTTTCATGTGATACTTAGGTGGACAAATCTTCAATGCTTGATCAGGCCATTGAGTATCTAAAAACCCTCCAGCTTCAAGTTCAGGTATGTCTTTGCTTTGTCACATAATTGTACATCCAGACATGCCCTATGTCATAACCTAACTAGTTGGCATCAATACTGCAGATGATGGAAATGGGAAGGGCACTTTGTACACATTCAATGATGTTTCCCACTGGAATGCAACACATACAGGCACCACTAGTTGGTCAATGTTTCGCTTCCTTTGGCATAGGAATGCATATGAGTAGCCTTGGATGTAATCCAGCGACATTTCCCGCTTCCTCTATGCTTGGACTCTCGGGCCAAATGCTACCCACTTCATGTATGCCTTTAGGCCCTTCCACGCCGTCGATGAATGCTCTACCCAATGGCATTTGTGGGCTGCCCCAGCCAGGAGAGCTTCTGGGTTCTGCTTCTCTTTTACATTCAAAGGTTTCAGCCCGCGATAGTAACTCTGGAAACAATGGAAATATTCTCAGTTCAAAGATGCAAACATCAAGCAGGTTGTGCATTTCTCAACTAATGTGTCATCCTTCTTTTCTTTTAGTGACGAGAAATTATATATTAACTAATTCTGCTTAATGCACATTCCAGGCATTAGATGAACTCTAACCATACTATGTTTCGCTGGATATGCAAGTATGAATGAAAAAAAAGAGGAAGGAATTCCCCAATAGTCCAGAGATATCGCAGAATTGAAGGGTTTATAAGTGATGATGACTCATTGCCTAATATCTAAGGGTTTTGAGTAAGATGTGTCAATCCCGCTTACATAGACCCTTCATTTGGCTCATGTGATGTAACTCTCTCTAAAACTTCGGAGTCCAAACAAATGGCATCAGAGCCGATTGTTCTGCATGGGACAAGAACGAGTATGGAATTTGGTTGTGGTTTGGGATGAGTGTGGTAAACAATGGTGACGCTGATGAAGCCTGGGTTTGGTGAGAGCATGGCCAACTCGTAAACGAAAAGGTAGAGAAAAAATTCTGCAGTACTCTGAGCGATTTCTGCTAGAGAGAGACCAGGTCTGAGCCTGTAATTCTCGCAAGGCTCCGAATCCTAAGAATGCAAACAACGATAGCTAGTTTTGCTGTTCCTGGCTCTCAGTGTGGCAATAGAGCCTCTGGAACTTGGAGTCAATGCAAGGAAGGGGTTTCAACTACTTGATGACACTAATTTGCCTCCAGATCTGACGAGAAAAACTGATGCGTCGAGAGGGAGCGAGCTCCTCCGTTCGTCGACGTTCATGGCAGCATCAGTGGCGAGAGCGAGAGGTTGGAGGGGAGAGAGAGAGAGGGGTGAGAGAAAAATGAGAAGGGAAGAGAAAAGAAAATATAAAGTGGCATTGAAGATATTAATTTTGTTAAAATGCAATTTCAGAAAGTGACAAAAATACGGGTGACATCCCATCTGGGAAAGAAGGAAAGTTGGTGGTGGCATCCATGTAGTGTAGTTTAAACTCTCCCATGCAAAACAGACGAACATTGAATCAAATTTGGCCCACAAATATATTGGGACTATGAGCCCATTAGTGAAACGAATGCTTTACATTAACAAAGCATAAAATGCTACACAAGTTCTAGGATGATTCCACAAACCATCTTCGTCGGAAAAAAAAAAAAAACTTACAAACGATCACGCAATATTTCACAAATGTAAACTATAATTACTTTTTTTACTTTTGGTCACAACAAGGTCACTAAATATCAAATTATATTTCCAGATCGTTACTATCGCAGGTTTTTCAAGAAACCGAAATTGAAAGTACGACGTGACGTACCATGTCGTTTAAAAATGCCATATATATTTTTTGAGTCAAAAGAAAAAGAAGAAAACATGTATTTGTTGGCATAATGATTGATTACATAAAATTGAAAAATGCAGATATCAAAAATTGTCCATTTAAAAGGTAATTTTATCTAGGGATTTTGATAACCAAAATATACTAGTTGATGTGTTTTTTTTTTTGACAATTAGTTGATGTGTTCTCTAATGTTGAGCGTACAGAAGATGCACTGCACAAAATGAAAAGCCGTCTGAAAATTAAAATGAGTAATGAACATGTGCCAAAACAACTTTTAACGGGCCTTTTTGAGTAATTAAAATTTTCTCAAGATGCAGGGCTTGTTTGAACATAAATAGTATATAACAGCATATTTTATAGTTTTTGTATAATTAATATCGTTAAAAATCGTATCAATCTTTTTACTTTTTTATTATTCATCTATTACTAATCGTTACAAAATTTACAATACCTCTTACATCTTATTAATTACCAAACAAGCTCATGGTCATGGAAGTAGCCCTATTAATAATCGAAAAGGCACGTTAAGATGGAGTCTGTGGTTATCAACCCGGGGGTAGGAGCTTTTCAATTGATGGAAATTACGGCCTAGCTTGTGAAGGATACTTTTTTCAAACATTTTCTATTTCATTTCTTATACGTCGCCGCCATTTTTCATACGCCGTGCTTGTCGACGCCACTTTTCATACACCGTGCTTACTTTTGCATAGTTAGACCTACTAATGGTCTCATGTATTTTCATTTTGTTTGGTTTATTAATTTCTTTTTAATGTTGTCCAATAAAAATAATCTAATTTTTTTCCGCAATTTTACTTAACCTGATTAATTCTCTATTAAATTTACTTTTCATTTTCACTTAATGTTCTTTTATTTTTATTTGTTATTCTATTATATTCTATGTTTGGATCTTTATTTGTTTTTTTTATTTTCATTACTTGCTTTTTAATTTTTCAATCAGGTTTATTTTCAAAACAAATTTACTACTAATAAAATGTAAAAAAACAAGATGACAACTATTTTGTATTTCATAAAATGAATAAAAAACCGAAACCACCATTGATACAAACAAAATAAAAAATGAGTCCGCTCAAAATCAAATAAGAGAAAATTAATTTCTTTATAAAAATTAAATGAAAATTGAAAATAAATGAAAAACAAATTTAAAGCCAAAAAAAATAACCATTTAAAAACAAAAAAAAAACACGTAATTTGCACTATTAAAAAAAACTTCCACACAAAAAAAAAGTGTTCATCTAAACAAACCATTAAAACTAAAATAAAAAAAAATAACAGGAAACCAAAACACAAAAAAAAATCAGTTTCTAGTTTAAAAAACTAATAAACCAAAAAAACACAACTATATACATTAACTGAAATTTATTTCTATAATTTTGACTTTTCGAAACACATGTCTGTAATTTTGAAACACCTGCGGAAACCAAAAAATTCAGATATTTTTTTTGTAATTTTTATTTTTAAAATATATTTTATGTAATTAGCCCTTTCAAATGACTGCCATAGAACTGCATATGGACTACATTATCATGTACAAACCCCACAGGAAGACCCAACATGATGAATAATACAAAGCTATCATACAATAGTCTTTGATGCATGGTTATGCCGGTTCAAGTGCCACAGATTTTGTGTCGTGACTACTCACTACCTCAGATACGGAGACCTCATTCAAATATTCCTTGCCTGGAGCATCCTGGAGCTTCAGATTTGAGAAAGCATCAGATAAAGTGTCAGAACAAGTGTCCGGTTTTGTCCTAATTTTGGGAGTAGCAAGTTCAGAATCAGCAATCTCAGCTTCCAACTCTAGTTTCTTCAACTCTTCTGCAATGTCTTCATCTTCAATACCCACATACGACGGAGTAGACTCTGCAACAATTACCACAAAATTAGATGATGCATAAAAGTGATATTTGGCAAACTTTTAAAAAAATGCTTTAATTTCCAATCTCAAATCAGCTGTAGAACTACAAGGAGAGAGAGTTACAGAGGTGGAGAGTATTATAGAGGGTACCTAGTGTTTTATCAACTTGCTTTTGCACATCAATGCCCTCCTCAAGTTCTTCCAAACATAGTTCAACTTCTTCCACAGTCAACTTATTTTCCTTCATGGCTCGAGCTCCAATTTGTATGGCCTCACTTACCTAACATGAGAGCAGAACACGAGCGTATGGTCAATTTTTTAATATTCGGAGAAGGATCATAAATGAGGCAACCTATTTGTGGTTTAGCTAAGTCAACAACACGAAATTAGAGTCAGAATCTAGTCTTAGAAATCTTTCAGAGCACACCTTCTTTGTAGATTCAGCATTTACAATAATGATGAGAACTTCCTCGACTCTATTCAAAAGTGACGAACACTTTTCTCTACTCTCCGAGGCTAACTTTATCTCCCTTGCATGCCTCAGTGCCAGTTTCTTATCTCCAGAATTCAAAGCAAAAGATGCTGATTTCCTTGACCTACAAAACAAAAGAACATCCAAAAATGTGAGACACAAATTAATCCACTATGTTTTCTGATGACCACGTTCAGATGTATCTACTTCAAAGCAGACAAAAATAGTATAAAATGGGACAAGAATCAACATTCAGTAGCCTGCTAGAATACCTAGATCCACGAACCAAGATAACATATTTATCAATGCATCTAAAAGACCACAAGAATAGGCAGAGCCAAAAGGTAGACCATTAATGATCAGTTTTTTGAACCATATTTCATCCATGCATGTCATAAGTGAACCCTCTTCAATTCTCATAGCTGCATTTTTCAACAACTGCGTAGTTCTAGACATCAAATGAATGGTCCAAGTTCATATTGCAATGCAACAATTATATATGCTATTGTTCAGACTTGAATTTTGAACAACTGAGCTAACATATGGGCTTCAAATGCTATGGAAACCTATTTCAGTGCAGAAGCAACTAAGAACTGGAATACTCACGCTTCGTAGCGCCGCTCAATGACATCAATTTGCTGCTGAAGTTTTTCCATTGTCCAAACTAAGTGCAGCACATCACAATCTAAGCTCGAGATGGTAGAGACAGGTGCTGATGAAAGAGAAATCTTGACACCCTGCAATACAATTTCATAACCAGGGCTTCATTTGAATGCTCAAACAAATATTGAATCTTGCATTTGCATGAAATAGACACTGGTTCTAACTTCTGAATTTTCAAAGGAAGAATTGTTATTTGCCTCTTATGTCATGTTTTAGCATGAAAAAAAATCACCATTCTGACAGTCACGCCTAGATTTTGACAACATAAAATACAAGAAAGCATGAAAATACCTCAATGAATTCCTTCTTACTAGTTGAAAGATACATTGCTTTCCCACATCCAGAAAGATAACTCAAGACTGCAGATGCTTCACTCTGTCCACCACACATATTGTGGAACTTGGACATGGTAACAACACATGAAGATGTCCAATGGCTTTCAGATAAAATATCAACAACTTCACGAGCCTTGTCCTACATACCGAGTTACCAACACAACAAAACAAAATCAGCCAAAAGAAAACCTGAAATTCCACCACTAAATTATGAACAATAAAGAAAATACCAACAAGTCAAACATCGAATATTTTACAAACAGCTCGCAAACCACATCACCTTCAATAACGATGTTACAACAACATGATCTTTAAGCAAGACTTCCGGACTCGCAGTTGACCTAGACACCAAATTCCTTACTATTCTAAACAACCGCGAGAGCCGGCCACTAGTAGGATCCACAATATCCGAAGTCCGCACAATCTCACCTTCATTATACATCAAAAACTGAAACATCGTAAACATTTAAAACAAACCCTAAGGTTTCAACCCATTTCAATTTTGAGTAGCAAAGGAACTCACAAATACATGATCAAGGCATAGAGGGATGAGTCCTCCACGGTTGAACCATTCGTTATTAACCTTCATAAAAAAAAACAAATATTAATCAAGTTTTATCAAATAAATCAAAACAATGTGGATGTCGTTATAAGGACTCTTGGAACCTGAGAGGGTTGGATGGTGAAGAGGCCGAAATGGCGAGCGATTTTGAGAATCAAATCTCTCCAGAAGAGGTATTTGGGTTCCCAATCGGATCTCTGACCGCTGAATGCTTTAAAACGGGCGGTGGCGACAGTTTCCTCATCCCAATCGGGGAGTTGTTCTCTTATGAAATCCCTAACCCTCGTTGAATTCATCGCCAGCCGGGCGAGCCAAGGAGTCGAAATGAGTCTGCAAGATGGATATGGCAGTCGAAATGAGTCTACATTTGATGATTTAGGAGAATGATGTTACAAAATTAGAGGTTTTAACTGGGCGTCTGACCTGGAGTGGGATGGGTGCTCCAGATCAGATGTAACCGCTGTGCCACAAACTTGTGCATCAATTCCTCTTCATATCGTGCATCAATCTCTAGTGACAGAATGTTTAGGAGTCAGATTCATTATTTGTCCTTTAATATATATATTAATTCTTCACCAGAGATGCACTCAAAATTTCATGGCATTATCGAGCTCTGCAAATTTCTGTTACATCATTTCATAGAGTTTTTGTTTCTCATGTTAATAAATTAACCAATTCAGTTGCTCATTGTTGGTAAAAGCTACTAGTTTTATGTTGAATATGAGTCAACTTAATTTCATTGTTCTACTTATTAATTCAAATTTGATTGACCAATAAAGAATCAGTTTACTCATTTCAAGAACCAAAATAGGGTATCCGATTTTTTAGTTATTTGTGGTCCTTTCTTGTTAGAGGTGAGATATTAATTAATCAATTTTGAGATAGTCATTTATTTTTAATAGCAAAATAAGCAATATTTCTTTTTTAATATACAATCTTTCTTAAGACCAAGAAGTCAAATTCTGGACCCATTTCTTTGTTTTTTTTTTCAATTTCTATACACAATCTAGAAAGAAGATTGGTTTCTGGTAGTGACGAGACACACCGCCATGTATAAATCGACCATTTTCTAACTCAAAGGATGAAAAGAGAGATTCCAATATATAATTTTTATATACTCCCTCCATTTTATAAAAATAATTCATTATTTATTTTTGAGATGTCTTAAAATAATTATTATATTTTTAAATAAATTTTATTTTTTATATTATTTTTTTATTTTATCTCTTATTATTGTCTTAAAATTAAATAAATATAAATAAAATTTTTTAATATTTTTTAACCATAATAATTATATTAATAAAAATATAAAAATAAAAATATTATTTTATTTATTATTTTTTTAATTTTTGTGTAAGTAAAAAGGTGACAATGTTTTAAAGATAGGGAGTATAAAAAAGGGCATGAAAAGAGAGGTCACAAAAGTCAAAACTGATGAATAAGCGGTAAAACTAAAAGCTTAACTCATTCATTCGGTTCATAGTATCCCAGTAGCCAAAATCCGATGGCATAATAAGGAAAAGCCAATAATTGAGAAACACGAAACCCACTTTACATCGGATACGTTTCTACATCAAAAACTCCAAGGACTTGGAGGCTGGAGCTCTCATGTGAGCAGTCACAGTTGCTAGCAAATGCTCATTCAATGCAAAGAAGAAAGAGAAGCCTTCTTCGTGCAGCTTGAGCCATGAGATAAATAACAATAATGAAGACCCATTTGATGCCGATGTTGGGGGGGTGATTTTACTGTATCAACAGTCGCAAAATTCTTGCAATTTTGTGCCTCATCGACTAGATAGATCATAGATCCTTCCTTGTCGCCAAGTATATATATATATATATATATATCGTGAACATAAGCAATGACATCATCTCTAAGTATCACATTACATCCCGCGCTAAAGGGTGGGGCTTCTAATATCAGAGGAAGCATGTAAAATGACTTGTGAAAAGAAGTATCACATTACATGATGATACATGAGATTTTAGTGTCTCTAGAAGCTAGCTCAACCACCACAGAACCTATCTATATAATCAGAGCAGAACCCACACAAACTCATTACTCCCAAACCAAATCAATCATGGATCATCTTACAACTGCTGCCTTCGTTGCTCTGACAATTGTTCTTGCTTCCACGATTTGGGAAGTGCTTTTGAATGTCTTGTGGAGGCCATATGCCCTCAAGAAGGGATTCCTGAAACAAGGAATTGATGGCCCACATTACTCATTCTTTACAGGATCTAAAAATGAAATTAAAAGGATGTCTCAGGAAACAAGTGAAATGATTTTGGATACGAACTCAAATGACATTACTCGCATTGTTCTTCCTCACTACCACAAGTTGTCATCACAATATGGTAATAAGAATCTTTATTTTTTCAGGTTAACGCATTTATTTATTGTTTGTGAACTAGATTCACCAGTCTTTAAAGTCAGACACGATATTTTGACAAAACGGTGATTTTGTGTGGGAACAGGAGAGACGTTTCTTTATTGGAATCAAACTAAGCCAAGCATTTGCATACCTGATCCTGAACTAGCCAAACAAATATTGTCAAACAAGTTTGGATTCTATGTCAAACCCAAGTCAAGAATTTCAGTAACACAATTGACTGGTAAAGGAGTGGCTGTAGTCAATGGAGAAGAGTGGGCAAGGCGTAGAAGGATTCTCAATCCTGCTTTCACTCTCGACAAACTAAAGGTCTCACCCTTTTCTTACCTTTTCTTCTTTGTTTCTCTGAAGCAAATAAAAGTAAGAACCAGAAACAAGTTTATTTATATTCTCTGGTTCACAGGTTATGCTAGAGAGAATGGCAGAATGTACTCTTCGCATGCTTGATGAATGGAACAAACAGGCCACTTTAGCAGAGGAGCAGTGCACGAAGATCGAAGTTAGTAAAGAATTTCAGAAAATTACGGCTGATGTAATCGCCCATGCCGCCTTTGGCTGTAGCTATGCTCAAAGAAAGGAAGCTTTTCAAGCTCAACAATAGCTCCAATTTTACACTGTACGGAAGATTCTTGGGATCCATTTTCCTGGCAGCCAGTAAATGATTCGACCCAAAAAATTGTTCTCCAAAATTTGGAATTTTTAGCCACTATTTCTAGTGTAACTGATTGAATTTTCGATTTCTTTTGTAATGATATTTAGGTACATTCGCACTCCATCAAATATTCAAATGTGGAAGCT
>CAODLS010646586.1:0-10235 GCA_948243855.1 Flueggea neowawraea | reverse complement strand
TTTTATTTGTTATTCATATTTATTTAAATATGAGGTTTGGGTATAAGTTTTGTACTTTGAGGCTTGTGCGGGATGAGCCGGGCTCCCATAGACGGTTCATTTCGTACGCCGGTCGCGGTCCCGGAAATGGGTCGTGACAATACTAGGTCATTTTTAAAAAAAACGGTTGATACAAGGTTGTTTTTTAGTAAAACAAAAAAAGAAAGAAATTTTGTACGGAAAACAAAATAAGGGTTGATATAATGTTTATTTAAAGTTGATATAAGGTTGTTTTTTAGAAAAAAAAATTCTCAAAGGAAATGAAAAATGAAGGTTGATATAAGGTTTGCTTAAGGTTGATATAAAGTGGTTTTTTAGTAAAATAAAAAAAAAGAAAAGAAAAAAGAAAGGAAATTTTGTACGGAAAGCAAATGAAAGTCGATATAAGATTTATTTAAGGTTGATACAAGGTCATTTAAAAAAAAATTGCTATAAGGTTGTTTTTTAATAAAAAAAATCGTACAGAAAAAATATGAAGATTGATATAAGGTTGTTTTTTAGTAAAACAAAAAATAAATTTCACGATTATAACGAAACAAGATATTAGAAATCTAATTCTTTTAACAATGCCATAAAAAAGATACCAAAAGGTTCTTTTCAATTTATTGATTAAAAAACTTTAAAAAAAACTAAAACAACCTTTTGGTAAATTTAAAAAAATTGATAGAATAGTTTAAAATTAAAAATAAACCAAATAAATTATTTAAATGTGAAAAAGTCAAAAAAAGACTAAATATAAAAAAAAGGGATTAAAAATAAGAAAGTGAAAAGGATCAATTCTGATGTGAAAAATAGTTCAAATGAAAAAAGGACTAAAACAAGAGAACAAAAAAAACAAGGACTAAAATTAAGAGAACAAAACAAATAAGGACTAAATCTGATTTTTGGTGTGATGCGTTCAGAAGAAAGATTTGTCCGTATTAATTAAGAGATTTTGGGTGCAAATTGAGAAAAACACTCCATGGCCAACAGAATGTAATAAAATGTTTAAACGAGTATGATTTCGTAATTGGCCCTAGGATATGTCATATATCAAAATAAATGGCACCCACATTTAGGTTTATTCCTTTATACGATGATATTGACTTCCCGTATCCACCTGTTTCAGAAATATTGGTCTAGTTAATTAAAAAACTAATGGTTTAAATTATGTCTCTGAAAAGAAAAAGGAAAAACTTAAGACTCTAAATAAATATCCTTTAATTAAATATGGGTCCATCATCCCTTCATGATATAAGCAATCAGTCCCCATGTAGGACAATCTCTCCCACAAGCCGAACATACATAGGAATAGGATATATTGGAGAGCCAACACTGGGCGCACTTCAACCAATCCACAACTGACATGTGGTGTTGTAAACATAGCATACAAATAACAAGCTAAAGAGGTAACACATTTGGGGCATAATAGATGATTATATTATTCTCATAGTATATTATCGACTAAGCATCGGAGCGAGTTTCCTCATAGTATCCCTGGGTTTGCTCTCTGATCTTGTGTTCATGATTGTAAAAGAAAGAGGACTGTGGGCGAAGAGAAGGGCTCGAGGAACGCAAGTTTAAAGAGAATTGCTAGAGTTGCTCTCGTCAAAATTTGAGAATTCTTGCATGTTCACTCTGTCAGATTTTCAATTTTTGCATCATCAAACGTAAGTTTTACGTCAATTAAAGATACAAATAATAGGTTTTAATTAACAAAAGTTAGAATGGTCATAGAATTTGATGTTAGAATGCAGCTAAACATTATTATTTAAAACAGATCATAGGAAAAATGATAGATTTTAAGATTAGGTTGTATTGAAGATGATTAAGTTATAGAATTTGTTAGCCATTGCTGTTCAAATTTAATTTTCATTTTAGTTGGAAAATAAATGGTCGGCGCCGTCCGTTGAAATCGGATTTCTCGTCTTCCGTACTCATTAATATATGGAGTGAATTTTTCTGTGCTAAAGGGGACGATTTCTGTACGGACAACTCCATTTGTGGCGGTGGGGAGAATTAGTTATTATAGCAGTTAAATTGAGTGACAAAAATTGTGAAAATAAAATTGTAAATTGATAAATTTAATAGATTGTTCAATAAAGAAGTAAAAATATATATATATATATATACATTGTCTTAAAATTATAATATATTAAATTAGTACAATATGTAATAATGAATATTCTTTAAATAAACTTAATAATAATTTTATCTAAAATTAGACATTTTAATATTTCTTTACATATACAGTAGGAATCCTAATTCAGCTTATAGAATTTTTAGTGAATTTTTAAAGTCAAAACAATTGATGATCGGTTTTGTCAAGACCTGAGTCGGACCATGATCGACATACGAGGCGAACCATCTATAGAAGCCCAACTCATCTCGCACAAGACTCGAAGATATAGATATTCTACCCAAACAATCATTTATCAAAACCATTTGTTGAACCTAATACGATAAATAAGAAAATAGTATAGATATAATACTATCAAAATAAATATAAGTAATATGAATAAAACCATCAAACATTTTATAACAGATACTAAGTCATAACCCACTATTCGTTGTGGAGCAACTAACAAAATACATACTGGGCCCGAACAAAAGATCACTGACTAAATCTCCGGAATGTCTCACCGCGGGAACATGAGCAACAACACAGACTCACTGAAGTTGGGATCCAACCAATATTTCAAATGCCAAAACAATTAGATATGAGACTAGAACTGTCATACAAGAGTTAAACGTGAACTATAACCACTGAATAACTCATATGTGGACCACCGCTACTACAGAATATCAAGTGTGGACTCCTGCCACTAGAGAATAGTGATGTGTGTTGTGCTGCACACGGGTTACCACCTACGCTGGTAACTGCATGCAACCATTAACCCTGATAGCTAAGTCTTCGCATTGGTATACCAAACGTGATGTTTGACCCCATAACAAAAGGTGCCCCATATCAAACAATTTAAAACATGTGCAAATATTTATTCAAAAATATTCAAAGTACTGAACAGAGTATTTATACCAAAATACACTTATTTTCAGACAGAATGATCGTTACAAAAAACTCTCTTATTTACATGCAGAACAAAATACTTAATATAGAAAATATATTTATTTCAGAACAAATCATTTGTCTCAAAGACATTCTCAAATCTCGGAAGAATAATTTCCATTCAAAATATACCTTGAAATCCATAACAGAATGTTTGTTACCGAAATTGAAATAAATATTAAAACATAATATTTATTTTCAAACCATCAAAATTCCCAGACGAAATTCAATTTACATAATAGAGGTTTTCACATAAGTCAAATTTTAGGATTTACCGATCCTTTAGAAAATTTCAAATTTCATGCAGAGGTTTTGACACATAAAAAAATAATATAAATTTAAGAGACACATCATATGTGTCCGAAGATTCCATTTCACTCACCTAATAATCCAAATTGAATGGTCCAATCACATGTCACTGGTGATCAGCTAACCTCGTTGACCAGTATACGAAGCTGAAACAACTAATGCAAGACAATTGTCAAACTGTGGTAATATGACAATACTGGATGCATGATATGCAGATACAAATGCAGATACTCGATCTACGACGAAAAACCTATTTTGGTCAAAGATCTAACTCTGAAACCTAGAAAATTGAAATTTACTCGAAATTCCAGTTGAGTTCCTCAAATTTTGTAAAATTACCTTTTGGTCCCCAAGATTGGCAAATTATAACTTAATCCCTAAAATATTTAGGATTTATTATAAAATCCTCAAAGTAATTTAAAATTTATTCTTAACTCCTCAACTTTGCTAAAATTAGAATTTTAGCTTTAATTTCTCCAAAATTACAAATTTATACAAAATTTCCTAAAATTACAACAATGGCTTTTCTACTTTTCAAAATTACAAATTTGACCCTATTTATAAAATATCAAGTCAGCCCCTACAAAAATTTTCAGAATTTCTGACAATAAAATTTTTGGTCCTTTTCACTAAAAAATACACCAAATGGTCCCAACAACTAAAACCCAAATTTTCCTCCATTTTTATCAAATTGAAACTTCATCCTTATGTCCTCCAACAACCCAAGAAAGTGAATATCATCCCCAACATTTCCAGAAATCAACAACAACCCAAAACAGTCCACAAATATCCTCATTTCACAAAAAACACAACACCAACAAACACCATCCATTTCTATGTTTCCTTCCTATTATTTCATCAAGATCTAACCAAGAGGAACTAAAAAACATGCCCAGAATTCAAGCCAAACAAACAACCACAGCCATGAAAAGAAATCATTTAACAGAAACTAAATCCTAAAAATGAAGGCAAAAATGGACTGAGGAGAGAGATTGTGTTCTTACCAAGATTCAGTGGGGAAGACAAAGGAAATGGAGAGAAACCTCGAGAGATATCTGAATAGGAGATGCAGGAGAGAAGAATGAAATAAAAACGAAGGAAAATGGTTGAGTGTGGATAGAGAAAAGTTCGTGCAAAGTATGGACAAAATTAGAGTTGGTGAGAGAGGGATGGGCTGTTGTTGACTTATAAGGCATGCTGAAACGGCGCCATTTTGGGAGGGATTCGTTGTGCATGGAACGCACAAGACAAGCGGGCGCTTCGGACGACCGGCTAGCCTCTTCTGGATGACGCGTCGTTTCGTTGCGGCTTCAACTCCACCAACACGCGGACGACTGGACTATGGCGCGAACGACCGCTATGCTCCAATAAAACGACATGTAGTATGCTAGTTCCTCCAAACGACAGTCACACTTCTTCCTTTTTATTCCGATTTTAATTTTGATTTTTACCCAATTTTCACTTAATTAATCACTCTAATCACTTCAATAATTTCATAAATCACCAAATTAACATTTAGAACACAAAATTTTATTTTCCAACATTAAAAATTATTTTTTAAATTAATTAAAAAATAATCAAAATTAATCCCAAAAATACCGGATATTACATTATTCCAATGTGCATATCGAGGTAAGCTCTTAATCGCCCATTTAATTATTTATTAATTGTATTTATTTATTCAGTATTGGATGCCTACTTATATATTATAAGAAAATCTCTAAAAAATTCATTCTAATAAAAATTATAACTTTGTTATTATTTTTTTTCACTGAATTTTTTTGTCCTTGTCCTATTCTTCTATATTCATCTCTATATTTCTTTAAATGGGGAGGCCAATATATTTAATAAAATGTATACATATTTAATGAAAAACAAAGATGAAATAGGACCCTTTTTTAAATTTTGATAAGGTTTGGGGAACCTAGACTACCATCAGCCCCCTCCCTCCGCATTTGCAAAAATAAAAAAATGATTCAATTAAAAGTAGAGTTTTTTTGTTTTAATTTTTGATTTTAATATTTGTATTTTAGTACTGAATACTAGAGGTAAATCATAGACTAGTAAATTAGATAACTCTAATAATAAAGGAATATTGCTACTTCAATATTGAATAGACATTATTAATTATGTAATGTAGTAATAAAATTAAATAAATATGTAAAATTTACACCCATCATTTAATCGTAGATTTTTATTCATAAAAAATAAATTAATACTAGTATGTTGTAGAAGAAGTTGGATGGCGGTTCCAATTCTTAAACAAGTGATCTTAAATTAAGAATTTTAAATTAATTAATTCAGTTTGATTAGAGAGATGAGAGATGATAAGCCACCACTTTTAAGCATAACTATGTTAAGCCTTTTCAACTCTCTATTTTCAAACAAAAAGTTAACCAGACAAAAAGAGAGAGAGATTAGAAATCATATCATATCATTATATATATATTACAGTATTTTAAATAATAAGAAATATCAAAAAATATTCTCTAAAATTTTTTATTTATTTTTTAAATTTTATAGTAATTTATAATTTTAAAATAATTTTTTTAAATAATTAATTTAATTAATTTTTCGTGAATACATTAAATATGCTTTTATTATATATAAATTTATTAATTAATTAAGGTGAGGATGAACCATTTCAATAATGAATCGGACAGCCTTAATTATTCTTTCCTAACACAAGAATAGATCAAAACTTGTCTTATTCACATTAATGGAAAATCATATCCACACCAATTTGTCTTCTTTATATATTACTACACGAGTAATATATAATGATGACTTGCAGTGGCTTCCAGTGGTGGTCTAATTTTTAAAATTTTTGTAACAGTTTTTGTTTAGGATGATTTTCTCTCAGGAAATGTTACCGCTTAGTATTGTTCTATTCTTCCTGTGAACATTTTGTAATGATTTTCTTTTGCATTAATAATACTTAGAAGCTCAGGAAAATAATGCAAGTACTATTAAAATGTTAATCTAATTGAAATGTCATAATACATTACTAATTCTTTACCCTCCACTTTTTAATTCAAAATATGAGTAATATATAAAGAAGACAAATGTGCTAAGTAATTAATTTAATGAAGCACACATCTTCACGATCATCGTGATTATGTCATGTATACCATTTTAGAGACTTTTTGCTAAAAATATGAAATTGGATTTAAATAGTTATTTTTTTGGTAAATCACTTTATTTGCTCTCAACAAGAATTGAACTCACAGTCTTTTAGTGTTGAAATTAATTTTAATATCAATAAGTTATAAGTCTATTGGTAAAATAGTTATTTGTTTAATATAAACTACAATAAAAAAGATCTTACATGTAATCAATAATTGTAATTAGAATAAATTGACTCGAATATCTTAAATGTTTAAGAGAATTAATTTTAAAAGATTACGGATGTGTTTGTTTAATATAGATTTAGTTGGTAAATTGCAGAAGTAAATTGTGTTTTGATGGATTGTGATAGATTTGGTAGACTGAGGTAGATTGAAAAATTATTATATTTTCAAATTTATCCCTGCACAATTTTTATCTTTAATTGTGAAAAACATAATGACACAAAAATAAATTGTAAAAAAAGTGAACAAATCATTTGATCCCTCCATTTCATAAAAATAGGCACTTTCCTCTGTTATTTCTCTCTTTTCTTTTCACCACTAATTAAATAACAAAGTTGCTTTACTATCTAAATAGTTAATGCTTAGTTAAATAATTATAATTAATGACCAAACAAATTTTACTAATACAAGTTAAAGGACGTATTTAAAAAAAATACAAAATTAAATGCATTTAACTAACATTTTTTTAAACCAGTGTGATCAAATCATATAATTGCAAACAATTATAAAAATATACTGGGCAAGTAAATGATATATATATATATATATATAAGTCAGCGCACCCAATCAAATTGGGTTTGACTCAACTTGTCATGCGTAGGCGATACCCACTTTTTTCTAACATCTACCACGATACCCACTCATGATACATGATGGAACCAAATTCAATCACGAAGATCTTCATGCCGTACTGTTATTAAACCGCATGACCAGAGGTCACGTGAGGATGTATAAGAAGGCATGTCTTATAGAGTAGCTCAATTTTGTCAAAGTATAATGTAATAATAGCTCAAATATGTTAAAAGATGTCTTACCCCAATTTTTTTTACAATCATCTCTTTTCACTTATTTTAATCTTAGAAAAGCTTAATTCGTGATTCACTATGATGTTTCAACTAATCGAATATATATAAGTATCCTCTGTATTTTATATAGTTGTGCTTTTTAACACGTGAAAAAAAAATCTGCGTAAATGATATGTTTGTTGTTTTATATCAAGACCTTACTTAAATCAACTTTTTAAGAAGTTAATTTTTAAAAAATTATTTTTTAAAAAATAATTTCTTTCTTAAGAAGTACGAACAATATTATTGAGAACTCAATATTGGGTATATTGAGCCACCACCTCATCCACTATAAAGAGACCATGCGTTTGGACTGCACCATACGCATGGTCATGTATGGTCCACTGTCGTTGAACAACGGTTCGTTTTTTAATCTTTTACAATTGTCATTTGACCATTGCAAATGGTGATTTCTATTTTTTTATTTTTAATGGTTGAACAACGTCAATTTCCTCTCTTTTTTCCCTTCACACTTATAAATACATACCTTCATTTTCATTATTCACACACAATTTCAATTATATTTTTGCCTCTTTTCTTGTCAAACACACAATTTTAATTACATTTTTTCTTATTCTCTTATCAAATGGATTCAAACTATGAACATATTTTTTTTTTCAAAACTCTAATATAAATAATTTGTCAAATTCTTGAAACAATCCATACTCTTTTTTCCCATATTTTAGGAAAGGAAAATCAAAGGACGCTGAAAAAAACACCACCGATCATTGGAATGAAAAATGGAATGAACTGAAAGAAAAGATGGAAGCAAAATTACTAATGGGACAACAAATAGAGAAGCATGTTGACTATGAAATATTGATGAAGGATACTTCGACTATGACTCTAAAACAACGTGAGGCTCATAATAAATTTTGTGCAATTATCAAAGCTAAATATGGCATGAATTAATTTATTTTAGGGTGTTATTTTAGTGGATGTATCTTTTTTAATTTAGGGTATTGTTTTAGTTAAATGTATTGTATTTTTTATTTAGGGTATTGTTTTAGTTAATGTATTATTTCCAAAAATTCATATAAATAATTTATCCAAAATTATTTAAAATATAATTTATTTTATATAAAAATATAAAATTAGTATGTTAAATAAATAGATTTATTGTGAATTATATACTATAAATAAATTAAATGATGAGTGAATTGATTATAGGTCATATGATGAAGTATAAAGAAGAGTATACTTGTTAAGAGGGAGAGTTTAATGAAGACAGAGTTTAATGGATTGCTGATATGACATGATAATCAGACTCAAATGAGTAATACCATCAAAGTTGCCCTAATATACAATTATATTTGGTTGTCATTTTGAATGTCAGAGAAGTGTAATTTATTGTATTTGGTTGAAGTTTGTACTTCCTATGAATTTATTTGAAAAAAGTCAATAATGACCTTATTATTAATAAATTTAAATTAATAATATGAAAAAGGTTAAATAAATAATATTTATTTTTAATTACATAAAATATATTTCCATGAGAAATAAATTATATTTAATATTTCATAAAATCTATAATGATATATAAAAAATTCATGAAAATCAATATATTTAATTAAATAAAAAAATATTTCATATATAATATATGTTGAAAATCTTAAAAATATAAAATAATTTTTTTGCTTTTATAAAATTGATCTATATAATTCAATCAAAAATTATTTATGAAATAATTTATAAATTTTAAAATAAATAGGAAATTGTAAGAAATAGGATTTTGAAGATATTTCCATAAATATGCAGTGTTGGATATTAAAGAAGTCTTCACAATATTCGTAAATATGCAGTGTTGGTTGCTAAGGACGTTGAACTTTTTGATCATCCGCCTTTCAGAAAGTTACTTCTCAAGGTCAAAGATAAATCAAACAACTTACTTCCTGAGATGTTTCTACTTCCTTAGACCATCAAAACAGCAGGGTTAATCTCTGCGGTTGATGCTAATAAATATGAAACTCTGCCATTAGGGAGAGCTTCATATTTGCCATGAAGCTCTCCAACAAGTGGAGTCCACTGGAAACAGTGGACCCCACCTCATATAAAATAAGTTTTTTTTGTATTTTTTTATGTTCTTGTTTATTTTTTTTCTTGTTTTCTTTTTATCATTTTAGAAAGACTAGAGATGAAAATTGTGTATTTTTTTATTTTTTGTTATTTATGTAACTTCTTAAATTGTTTAATTTATTTTTTAATCTTAATTTCATTTTAATTTATGTAATTTACTATCTTTCATAATTTATTTTTATTTAGTTAATCCAAATTTTTTCTCATTCATAACTATATTTTTTAGACATTTTACCATGTCCAATTTCTCTTTCTTCTCTAAAATGGATCCAAGTTTCAATTCACAATTCTCTCAAAATTCAAATGTCAATAATCTTGAAAATTCTCTAAATCTACCCTTCCTTTTTTATCCTCAAAGTATACAAAATTTTCAAAACTTACCAAAACTCCCAAAATGCACCTAATTTACCATATCCTTTTTTCCACCCACAAATGCAAAATTTTCCACAACCTTTTTTACCCCAACTTATTCAAAATAATCCTCCAAAAGATGTAGCTTCTCGAACCGACCTTTCAAATCCAACCGAAACGAGTTCATTATCAAATTCTCATCTTCAATTTTCCGCAAAT
>CAODLS010646580.1:0-19798 GCA_948243855.1 Flueggea neowawraea | reverse complement strand
TTTGAGTTTCATACTAAAAGCTACACAACACTCCATTTAGTCATATGCTCTAGCATTGGATTTTAAGGTAAAATTCACTAACCCTAATCGTGTATGTTGATGTGTATGGATCCTTGGTAGAATTCTAGGTTTAAAATTTTTGTTATTTCCATTGTAATGTATGCTTATGAATGTCATAAATTAGTTACAAATTCCAAACAGTGGTGTCAGAGACACTTGCATCATCAACATAGATGATTTCTTTTATATGCAATATAATTGTGTTGTTGTCGTATATGTTCGGCCTTGATTATATTTGTTGAATTAATGATGAATGCTAGGATTTAATTTAGCAAGATAAAACTGGGTTTTATTTGTAATAAGCCAAATTTTATATGATGTTGAATTTGCAAAGGTTTTTAAGATTCACTTAGAAAGCCGACTAGGTTTTGTATATGCAATTTTATAATGAGATTATAAATAATGGGCTGAATCATAATTTGATTGTGAGGTTCATGTATTAATGAGATTAATACAAATTGGGATTTTTAAAATTAGCAACTCATTTCATGAGCAATACGAATTACAAACCTTCATCGCAACCAGCTTGTGAAACAGCTTTACACATCCACCGTTTAATAAATATAATTACTTGATTAATTGTATGATATTTATTGCTCATAATATGATTATGTGTTAATTAAATGATGATTCAATATGCATGGTGCATGATGTTGGACTATTTTACAAGTCCTAAATTGATTTTGATGATGAGCAAAACATTAGAGATAAATAAGATCAAGTTCATGATGTTAAAAAGTGAATTAATGCATGAAGTAATTATTTGAAGACGTTCTAGACCTTGAGTAGTCGACTGGTGCACTTGGGAGTCGACTAGCGAACAAACATAAGCAAAAATATCCGTTGGTAATCGACTGGTAAGGCCATGAGTCGACTAGTGAGGCCATGAGTCGACTAGTGAAGACCATGAGTTGACCCATGAAGATCATGATTGTGAAATTGACTAGAAATGACATTCAAGTGATGCACAATGATAATATAACGGTTTGTTGGAATTCGCTGCTCGTTTATGACATTCATAATTAATCAGTGAAGCGAAAATAACAAAAAAATTTAAGCTTTGAATTCTCCCAAGGACCCATGCACATCAACATATATGATTAGGGTAAGAAGATCTACCTTAGTTCCAAAGCTTGAATGTTCGATCGGATGGAGTGTTGGTGTAGCTTTTAGTATTCAAAAACTTTGAATCATCTTTTGAACTCACGTTGTCTTTGCACGAATGTGTCTAGAGGTATCCACACAAACGAACTTACCTAGGATTGGTAGATTGTACTAGCACTTCTTTTAGAATCTCTATTCTAAAACTCGCAAAATAATTCTCTCTTTGAAAGTGGCACTCTCAAATTCGGCCAAGCCATCAAATAATGGCAAGGAGTGCACCCTATTTATAGGCATATGAGCATACCTAAATAGGAACATAATGGAATCCGAAATTCTCTCCTTGTCCTTGCAAAAATTTGGCCCTCAACCTATTCAAGCAATAGTGTGCCGAATTTCCTAGCTAGTCACATTAGGGTTTGCCTTTCTTGTCCCATAAGAATAATTACTTTCTAATTAATTTTGTCACATACAAATTAGGGTTTTATTTTCCTTGTCACCCAAGAATAAAACTCCTAATTAGTCTTGTACTCCTAATTATTTAGTATTCATCCTTGTCAAATAAGGAAAGTGACTCCTAAAAAAATAGGAAGGTGGAGCCGAAAATTATCCTCCCCTTTTAGGTTTAGATGCCGAATTTTCTCCCTCCTATTTAGGTTAGGTTTTGCCTAAATTCACATGGGTTTCATTAATGTTATTGGGCTTTTAATTATATGATACATTATCATATAATAAATCACTCACATGGGCCAAATTATGTCACACATAATTAAATACCCATAACTATGATAACTAGTGATTCATATTAAAAGCCCATTACATTAATGGACTATGTATTAAATCTTATTTAATCATCTTAATAATTTAATCACTACAAAAAGAGAACATTTGTAACAAATCCAATTCGTTCTTGTGTGTGGCCCAATAGGCCCACTCGAAATTGGCAATGGGCCTTGTCCCAAACCTTTGGGCCCAAAATTCATAAGCGGTATCTAGTAATACATTATGGAAACCCAAAATCAAGTGGATGTCAGTGATCCGAGTTAACCTTTCACAATCTGATATTTAGTCCTTTTGTCACACGATATCTCCTTTAAGCATAAGGCATGGTCACATGTCAACCTTATATTGCTTAGCATGTTTCTTGATCTCAAGTAGATTCATATAACAAATGACATTAATAAACTCCTTTATCAATTCATATGAGTATGCATACATTCCATCAATCTCACTCATCAAGTGGCCAAGAGATATCACTCTTCATAAGAGGAACAAATCCATCACTCTCACTATCACTCTTTTACATGATTCATGACATATCCAATCATAGCCTTTATTGTTACCCTATTACGGATAGCATTTGACTAAGTCAAAACATTTGATTCCTCATGTAGGAGTTGATGGTGAGTTTCAGTCAGATGACTGAAATATTACCACTGCATGAAGGCTACTTTGTGACAACAATCCATGAAGTGCTTTCATAGCTGGCCAATCCAATACATGTTCCCCAACATTGATCTATGTTCTAAGTTGATATCTCATATCCATAATCAGTAAAACATGATTATCCGCTTAGCAACATACTAACCTTAATTAATCATCATTCCCATGATAATGATCGATTATGGACATTTAGAATAGTATCCATTTTATCCTTATGGTTTTACTATCAAGTCACACACTTGATGGCATAAGGAAGAATAGACGATTCATGGAGTTTTATCTTTATTAAATAATTGAATGACAATGTACATCAATGATTGGGCTAGGGCACAATTCTAACAATCTCCCACTTACATTAGTCCCAATCAAGAACGAACATAATACCTAAATACCTGACGTGTCTTTCATGTTTCGATTCTAGTGGAGCCTTTCTCAAAGGACCCACCACATTGTCATTGAATTCAACTTTGCATATCTTGATATCTCTTTATTCCCAACCATATCTCGAATAAGGTAAAAACATCTAAGTATGTGTTATGTTCTGCAATATGGGTTCCTTGGCTTGAGCAATAGTCTTACTGTTATCACAATACAAGTCTACTAGATTTGTGATGCTTGGGAAAACATCCAAACTAGTAATGAACTTTCTTGAGCCAAACAGCTTCCTTTGTTGCGTCTAACGTAGCTATATACTTAGACTTTGTAGTAGATTCGGCCATGGTGCCTTGCTCTGAACATTTCCAACTGACTACAGCTCCATTCAAACAAAATAAATAACCAGATTGCGATCATGGTTAGATTGAAATCTAGCATCAGTGTAACCACTTAGGACTAGTTCGCCTTCTTGTCCTCCACAAAACAAGAAAACATCCTTAGTTCTTCTCAAGTACTTAAGGATATTCTTGAATGCAGTCCAGTGACATTCACCTGGATTGGACTGGAACCTTCTATTCATGCTTAGAACAAATGTGACATCAAGGCGTGTACATATTCATGACATACATGATAGATCCAATTGTAGAAGCATATGGAATCATACTCCTGTAATCTCTGGCTTGCCTTGTTGTAGAACAACCAGCCTTGCTCAATGGTTTTCCAAGAACCATTAGAATCATTCCTTTCTTGGAATTCAGCAAGTTAAACCTCTTTAGCACCTTATCAATATACACACTTTGACTTAGTTCAATTAACCTCTTAGATCTATCTCTATATATTTGTATCCCTAGGATACGCGAGGCTTCACCTAAGTCTTTCATTGCAAAATACTTTCCAAACAAAGTCTTGACACTCTGCAAGATTGGAATGTCATTTCCAATGATTAAGATGTCGTCAACATACAGCACTAAGAACAATATTGCACTCCCACTAACCTTATTGTATACACAAGGCTCATATTCGTTCTTGATGAAACCAAACTCTTTGACTGCTTTATCAAAACAAAGATTCCAACTTCGGAATGATTGCTTCAATCCATAAATGGATTTTTTAAAGCTTGCACACCCTTTTAGAATTATTAGGATAAACAAAATCTTCAGGTTGTGTCATGTACACATCCTCAAGGAGATTTCCATTTAGAAAAGCTGTTTTGACATCCATTTGACGTATCTCATAGTCATAATATCCTGTTATGGCAAGAACAATCCTAATAGATTTGAGCATGACGATTGGTGAAAAGGTTTCATCATAGTCAATATCATGAGTTTGTTTGAAACCTTTTGCAACAAGTCTTGCTTTGAAGATCCTATCGACTTTTATCTTGTAAATCCACTTGAAATCAATGACATTGGCTCTATTAGGTGGATCCACCAAGTTCCAAACTTGGTTGTCATACATAGGTTGCATTTCTGAATCCATGGCTTCAAGCCATCTTACAGAATTTGAATCTATAATCGCCTCTTGCTAGGTTGTAGGCTTGTTATGGTCTACAAGAACAATTCCTTTATCATCAATAATGAGAAATCCATATCTCTCAGGCTCGTGACAAATCCTACCAGACCATCTTCGGCCTTGTGTTTCAGATTCAGACTCAGACTCCACAACACCTTGTGAGTTGTCTCGAATCTCTATTCCATCTTCACTGGCTATTTGTGGTTCCCTTATTTCCTCTAGGAGTACTTTACTCCCACTATTTCCTTTGGAAATAAATTGCTCTTCTAAAAAGATACCGGTTCGAGCAACAAACACTTTGTTCTCAGAATTATTATAGAATTAGTATCCCCTTATTTCTGTTGGATACCCCCAAATATGCATTTATCAAATCTGGGTGCTAACTTTTCTGAAGCTTGTTGTTTCACAAAAGCTTCGCATCCCCAAATCTTAAGAAAAGAGATCATGGGCTTCTTCCCATTCCATATCTCATATGATATCTTTTCAACCGCTTTAGATGGAATTTGATTAAGTATGAATGTAGCCATTTCTAAGGCATAACCCCAAAATGAGATTGGAAGATCAGTTTGACTCATAATGGATTAGAGCATATCTAATAGAGTTCGATTTCTCCTTTCAGACACACCATTCCATTGGGGTGTTTCGGGAGGAGTAAGTTGTGAAATAATCCCACACTGTTTAAGATGATTATCAAACTCTTGGCTTAAATATTCTCTACCACAATCAGATCGAAGTGCTTTGATATTCTTGCCAAGTTGGTTTTAAACTTCACTTTTGAATTCCTTAAACTTTTCAAAAGATTCAGATTTGTGTCTCATAAGATAGACAAATCCATACCTACTTAAATCATTAGTGAAGGTAATGAAGTACAAATAACCTCCTCTAGCACTTGTACTAAAAGGTTCGCATACATCAGTATGTATTAGCCTTAATAGATCATTGGCCCTTTCTCCTTTATGTGTAAAAGGACTCTTCGTCATTTTGCCTAATAAGCAAGATTTGCATGTGTCAAATGATTCAAAATCAAATGAGTCAAGTAATCCATCTTTATAGAGTTTTGAGATGTGTTTCTCACTTGCATGGCCCAAACGACAATGCTAGAAGTAGGTTTGGTTTAAATCATTTGATTTTAACCTTTTATTAATGTTATAGATGTGTTTGCTTTGTTCCAAGTTTAAAACATAGAGACCAAATGATAGGGTAGCAATACCATGAAATATGTCCCCATGATAGATGGAAATGTTATTATTCTTAAATAAAATGAAAACCATCATTGTTTAAACGAGAAACGGAAATGATGTTCTTACTCATAGTAGGAAAATAATAACAATTCGACAATTGTAAAACAAATCCACTAGGCAAAGTTAAATAATAAGTTCTTATAGCTAATGCAACAACTTTTGCTCCATTGCCCACTCTTAGGTCCACTTCGCCTTTCATTAATGATCTACTATTTCTCAATCTTTGCAAATCAATGTGAATATGAGCTCCACATCTAGTATCAAATATCCATGAGAAATTAGTAGACATATTCATTTCTATAACAAAAATACCTGAAGTAAAATTCGCACTTCCCTTCTTCTTTAGCTCTTCCAAGTAGAGTTTACAATTCCTTTTCCAATGCCCTGACTCATTGCAATGAAAACAAACTCCTTCTTTCATCTTGGTCACCTTTGGCCAAGGGTGTAACGAATTAGGCTTGGATTTTCCTTTGCCCTTGCTAACAAATTTTGGTTATTTTGGTATACCCTCACGTGATTTTGGTATACATTCATGTGATTTTATCCACTAACACTTATATTATTTTGATATACATATTTACTTATTTACTTCTTATTTATATTTCAAATATGTTTATGCTTTATAAATTTTGGTTAATAAATATTTTAACAAATATTTTGAAAATCGAATATGTTGGGCAGTATGTCTGATTCTCTAAGGCTCGTACAAGATAGACTAGTCTCCTGTTCGGTTCGTCTTGTATGTCGGTCATGGTCCGGTAATGGGTTGTGACAAAGGTGGTATCAGAGCCCTATGTTTTTTGTAAGTCTGGATAAGTTGTAGAGAATAGGTGTCTTTCATTGAGTTAGTTTGATTTGTCTCCGTATACATTTCTGACTTCTACTTCGGTACTGAGGCAACCATTTACATTCTGACATTGCATGTTCGATTCGCTATTTGTTGTCTTTAGATATGGAAGGACATCGTGGTAGACCCTGTGAGAGGTGTAGACATGCACCAATCAAGGTCGTTACTCATTGTGTGGCCGAACAGCATGATGCACCTAGTGTGCTAGAGGTTGTAGCACCTCAACCCTAGCCTCAGCCATTACCTATGGCACAAATGAACACATTTGAACAATTCATTCATGTTCTTATTTGGGCAGAGGCATTTTTAGTTGGTCAAGCGGCTAAAGGTCAGCCAGTCCTTCCAACTGGAACACCACAAGTTCCTCCACCCCAATTAGAGGTAGTTACCGCACCTGCACCTATCATAGCTCCTGCAGCACCTTAGTCTGAAGCTGAGTCCCGTCTTACAAGGTTTTTGAAGCTCATTCCACCTCGATTTATGAGAAAAATGGGAGAGTATCCTCATGATTTCACTTTTATGGTAGAGCAATGTTTTGAGGTTATAGAGCTCACTGATGATACTACGAGGATTAGACTTGCCACATTTTTACTGGACGATCGAGCTGCTAGATGGTGGCAGGATAGAGGGGTACATAGGAATTATTTTTTGGGTGAGTTCAAGAATAAACTCTCATTATTTGTCCTTCCCCAAAGTGTGAAGGATAAGAAGGCATATTAGTTTAATAAGTTTCATTAGGAACTGGGTATGTTAGTGACTAGTACGAGGATCAGTTTAGAGAGCTTAACAGGTATGCACCTGTAGAGTGCCGAAGTAAGGAGGTTCTAGCAAGGAAGTTTTTGAATGGGTTGCTACCCAAGATTACTAGCATGGTGGTGACACTTGGTTTAAGTAAAATGGCGCAGATTACTAAATTTGCTAAGGAGATGGAGTATATAGACGAGAGGCACCTAAGAGAGTGCAAGAGGGCAAAGACGGAGGGTAATTTTGGAGGCCAATAGGGTCGTATTCGTGGTATTTAGTATGATCAGAGGCGCAAACATTCCAAAGTAGGACAGTGATCAGGACATAGTTCTTAAAGTATCATGTGGCACAGCCAGCCAAGCATGCCAGGTACCGGAGCGGAGGTCAAGGCTCTGGTAATTCATACCGCCTTGCGATACCTGTGGGAGGAGGCACCCAGGGACTTACTATAAGGCAACGGGTCTCTAATTTCATTGTAGACAGTCTGGACATAAGGGATTTGAATGTCCTCTTAAGCATGTCACAGGTTCTTAAACGGTACAGTCAGTAGTAGAAGGTTCAAGCACTGATATTATTGGTAGAGGTTCATTTGGAGTAGGCATTTTGGACAGGGTAGAGGTTCATTTGAGAGCTGTAGCCAATTTGGATATGGTAATGATCGTGTTCAGACCGGTCAGGGCATTTCTGCTACAAAAGGACATGCACGAGTGTATCATCTCACACGTCAGGAGGCGCATGCCTCCATTGCTACAGTTAATGGTATGCTATCCAATCTCTGGTACTTTTGCAAATGTTTTATTTGATTCGGGTGCATCACATTTATTTATTACACCTTATTTTGTTGAGCGTACGGGGTTGGTGTTGCGTCAGTTAGACAAGTTGGTAGAGGTATCTTCACATTTAGGTAGTAAGATACTAATTTATTCTGGGGTTCAAGATTGTGTGATTGTCATTGATGGGAACGAGTTGCTAGCTGATCTAATCTTATTAGACATGGGAGAGTTTGACGTCATACTTGGTATGGATTGACTTTCAATTTGGCACGCTACCTTAGACTTTTTTCCAAAAAAGGTATGTTTTTTACTATTAGGTTAGAGTGAGTTATGTTATTAGGGCGAACGAGACAGTGTTATAAGGGGATACGTGTTAGCCATTAGAGTAGAGAAAATGATTCATCGTCGCTGTAAGGAATATTTAGCTTTTGTGCTCACCAAGACTCAGGGATTCGAGTTGAGAGTGAAAGACATACTAGTGGTGCGAGAGTTTTCTAACGTATTTCCTGAAGAGTTACCAGGGCTTCCGTTTGATCGAGAGTTTGAGTTCGTGATCGAGGTTCATTCTGGTGTCGATCTGGTATCGATCCCACCGTATCGAATGCGCCAGTAGAATTGAAGGAGTTGGAGACTCAATTGAGATAGCTATTAGACAATGGAGTTGGAGACTCAATTGAGAGAGCTATTAGACAAGGGTTTCATTCGACCAATCACCTCGCATTGGGGTGCTCTGGTGTTGTTTGTAAAGAAGAAGGATGAAAGTGTTCGTATGTGTATTGATTACCAATAATTGAACAAAGTGACAGTGAAGAACTAATATCCACTTCCGAGAATAGATGATATGTTTGACCAATTGTAGGGTGCCTAATGATTTTTTAAAATTGACTTAAAGTCGGGATATCACCAGTTAAGGATCAGAGGTGAAGACATCCCTAAGACAGCCTTCCGTACTAGGTATGGTCACTATGAGTTTCTAGTAATGTCATTTGGTTTGACTAACGCTCCAACAACATCTATGGATTTAATGAGCAGAGTGTTTAGACTGTATTTGGATCGGTTTGTTATTGTCTTCATTGATGACATACTGATATATTCAAGGAGTAGAGAGGAGCACGAGGAACACTTGAGGTCAGTGTTGCAGACTTTGAGAGAACATTATCTTTACAAGAAGTTCTCGAAGTGTGAGTTCTAACTTGAATAGGTGGCATTTTTAGGACACTTAGTGTCCAAGAATGGGATTATAGTGGATCCAAAGAAGGTAGAGGCAATACTTCATTGGGAAAGGCCTAAGACTGTTACGAAGATTCAAAGTTTTCTCGGGATGGTCAAGTACTATAGGAGATTCATCCAAGATTTTTCTAGGATTACTGCTCTTATGACTCAATTGACTCAAAAAGTTGGCTTAGTTTGTGTGTTGATGCAGTATGGCAAGGTGATTGCTTATGCATTAAGGCAACTTAAGAGGCACGAGCAAAATTATCCGACACAAAACCTAGAGTTAGCAGCAGTTTTGTTCGTACTTAAGATTTGGAGACATTACTTGTAAGGCGAGACTTTTGAGGTCTTCGCTAATCACAAGAGTTTGAAATATATCTTTGGTCAGCGAGATCTCAACTTACGACAGATATGTTGGTGGAGTTGCTAAAGGATTATGATTGCACCATATCATATCATATTAGCAAGGCCAATATGGTGGCTGATACTCTGAATAGGAAGTCGATGGGTAGCCTAACTCACATATCAGTTGAGAGATGACCATTAGTGTCGGAGTGGCAGAGATTAATAAAGAATGGAGTTGAGGTGCAATTTGATGATTCAGAGGGGTTGCTTGGTCACATTGAGGCGAGACTTGTTTTGCTAGACCGATTCCAAAGGCTTAAAAGGATGATACTGAAATTCAGAGTTTGATTAAGAAAGTTAGATCATCTGGTGTAGATGGGTTCCATGTTGATGACTTTGGAGTTCTCTGGTTTGGACTGAGGTTGTGTGTAACATTTTCAGGTGGCTTACGTGAAGAAATTATGACCGAGGGTCATAGCTCCGCATATTGTATACACCTAAGATACATTAAGATGTATCGAGATCTCTGAGAATCCTTTTAGTGGCCAGGGATGAAGAAGGATATATTTGATTTTGTCAGTCGGTGTTTGACGTGCCAACAGGTTAAATTTGAACATCAGCGTCCTTTTGGTTGTTGCAACAGATGTCCCTTCCAGAGTAGAAATAAGATCACATCATGATGGATTTTATGGTTGGATTACCGAGGACATATGTTGGATATGACTCCATCTGGGCTATCATTGACCAACTAACCAAGTCAACACATTTCCTACTTGTCAAGACAACATATGGAGTGGCACGACTAACAAAGTTACATAATGATAGGATTGTATAATTGCATGGAATTCCAGTGTCCATAGTGTTTGACATATGACCTCAGTTTACTTCGCAGTTTTGGCATAAACTGCAGAAAAAGTTAGGCACTCGATTGGATTTCAATACTATGTTTCATTTGCAGACTTATGGGCAGTATAAGCGTACGATTTGGGCTCTGAAGGATATGTTGAGGGCGTGCTCCGTGGATTTTGGTGGGAGTTGGGATTCTCAGTTACCATTGGTAGAGTTTGCATACAACAACTCATATCATTCTAGTATCAAGATGGAGCCTTACGAGGATTCGTATGGTAGAAAGTGTAGATATTCGCTGTGTTGGGCCGAGGCCAGACAGAGAGAGCCTCTAGGGCCAGATCTTATGTTTGAAACTGCTAAGAAAGTTAGACTAATCCAACAATGACTTCAGATTGCCAATAGTTTCCAAAAGAGTTATGTTGAACCAAAGCGTAAACATTTGGAGTTTTCAGCTAGGAACCATGTATTTCTGAAAGTGTCGGCTATGAAAGGTATGATGAGATTTAGGAAGAAGGAAAAATTGAACCCGAGGTACATTGGTCCATTTAAGATTATAGGACGTGCTAGGGCCGTTGCATATGAGTTGGTGTTACCGCCTCAGTTTGCTTTTATTCATCCATTATTCCATATTTTGCTCCTAATGAAGTATGTTCTTGATCATTCCCATGTTCCATCACCACAGTCTGTTGAGGTTCAACTCGACTTATCTTACAATGAGGCTCTAGTAAGAATTGTTGATCAGCAAGTCAAGAGATTTTGCAACAAAGAGATTGCTTCAGTAAAAGTAATTTGGCGACGTCATTTAGATGAGAAGGCCAATTGGGAGGTCGAGGATGAGATGCGATGTAGGTATCTGCATTGTTAGACTCTGCAGATTTTTAGGTCAGAATCTTCTGCCATCTGTCTCCATATTCTGTTTTTACATTTCTGTATCTACACTTCTAATTATGTTTCTACATTAGTTTTGTTTTTGTTTTTGCATGTCTGCATGTTGGTCGAGTGAGCTAAGTGTTAGCTAAGCATTAGTCTAGCTGGTGATTAGGATTTGAGATTCTAGTTTAGGTTTTGTTTTGGAGACTTAGGATTGATCCTAACTCGATCTGATATGTCTCAAAATTCAAGGATGAATTTCTTTTAAAGTGGAAAGTATGTAACATCTTGCAGTTTCTGACCATCTTTGTGGTAGCATTTTGTCCAATTTTGATCAAATTGAATGTTCGAGATGATGTTTGGGTGTTAGAAATGTTGTTGGATGTTTGATGATTGAATGTTTGGAGTGGTTGATTAGAGTGAATGTCTGGTGGTGTTAGAGTAATTTCATGTTATTTAAGTGAAGTAAATGGTTACTCGAGTAAATGGGGTGCTACTTGAGTGAACATAGGTGAATATGTTGTCTTCAAACCAATTCGGTATGAGTTACTCCAGTAAAATGTCATATTACTTGAGTGGAACAAGGTTGGACTTACTCGAGTAAGCAACGTTTCCAGAACTCTATTGGAACAAAGACTTACTCGAGTGAGAAAGTTTGTTACTCCAGTGACCGATTCCCAAATTTCCCATGGAGCTAGACTTAATCAAGTAAGCTTCTAAGTTACTTGAGTAAATACTGAGATAACACTGATATTTAGTAAAACAGTGAGTTTTGGTGTCTTGACCTATTAAATACCCCTACCCGACTTCTCTTCATTATTTACTCCTTCAAACCACCCCATTCACTCTGAAATTCATCTATTTCCCTTGCCCATTGCCTCTTCTTGGTTCCTTTTGATTCCTCGAGGTAAGATCACTCTTTCTTTACTTCCTTTGCTTCCATTTCGTGTTTCAATAAGGGTTTATTAGGCATTCATGGGAGTGATGGGTTGAGCTAGGATTTTTGGATTCAGGTTGATTTTGGTGATTTCTGTTGCAATGAGAGTTAGGTTTTATTTGTTTATGATGGATTGTAGTAGTAGGAACATATATCCATCTTGGATTTGAAAGATTTTAGTTGTTTTATGTGGATTAGGGTTTTTGCAGAAAATGTGATGATTGTGGATGATTTTGAGTTTTTTTTTAGAGTAATTAGTTGTAGATCCATGTATTAGATGTTGATTTAAGGTAATGTGGGTGATTTGCAATGTCGAATATCAATTGAAACATGATGTTTATAATTTTGGAATGAATTTTCTATCACAAGCCAAAACTGAAATTTTGAAGAGTTTCGTCGAATTTGTAATTTTGAAAAATTAGGGTAAGATTTGTAATTCTAAAAGTTAAGAATAGAATTGTAAATTCTAAGAGTTTAAGGACTTATTTGATAATTCTAACTACTTAGGAGGACCCATTTTAATTTTTGAAAGTTTGAGGACTGTTATGTAATTTTACAAAAGTTCATGGACCAAATTATAATTTTACATAGATTTCGATTTCTGGGATGAGAGTGTTAGATCTTCAACCGAAATAGCTTTCTGGGTGTTGTTCGAGGGTCTGAGTCTGCATGTGCACTATCATGCATTTTGGTACTGCTGTAGTATCAGTACCACAACTTGCTTCATTTCTGATATATTTGTTTCTAGCATATTTGTTTCAGCTTCCTATTCTTGTCAGCGAGACCAGCCACCTGATAGTGGTTCTTGACCGGTCCTTCAGCTTTGGACATCCAGGTGAGTGGTTGGTAGCTTCAGACACATAAAATGTGCCTTTTAAACCCTAATTGTTTTTTATAAGTCCAGCTTTATTATGAAATCTAATTAATTAATGGCACGACTAAGTTAATAATCTGATTATGTGATTAATAATCAGTACTTTGTTTTTGACTTCTGATATATATATATATATATATATATATATCTGTTTTGATCTTTTGAATTGCATTCCTGTTTGTTTTGGTATTATTACTTTATATTTCTGATATGAGATGCCTAACTATGGGATACATAGCTTTTAGTATACCAATGCTTTGTAAAGGCCTTAGTTACCAGGGTAATTTGGTAGCTGTGCATACATCCAGACACATGTATTATGATATGATGATGGCGCATACCATATGGCGTAAACTCTGATTCTGTTATTGATATATCTATATTTGTGGTCCAATATCCACTCTGCTATGTTATAGCTGATTTTATATTATTATTATTATTATTATTATTATTATTATTATTATTATTATTATTATTATTATTATTATTATTATTATTATTATTATTATTATTATTATTATTATTATTATTATGATGTTTGCTTGCATGTTGTTTGCTTTGTTTGCAAATGATTTCAAAATATTTTTCGAAAATACTATTACTATATAGTGTATATGTATGTATGTTCGACTATATCTGCATGCGATATTTTCGAACTGTTTCCAAAAGAGTTTATGTGATGTATTAGATGTGATATGGAGTGTCGTTCATCACTAAGTTTACTCACCCCCTAACATTTTCAGGTATTCCATTTTTGGCTTCGACAACCGTCAAGCATCTCATATCTCAGTGAGGCATCTTCATTGGTTAGTGATGCCCATTTTGCTCTAGCTCTTCTGTTTTTTGTATTAGAGCTCCACATTGAGATGTTGTTGGGTTACCGGGGTTATTTTATCCACTGACACTTATATTATTTTGATATACATATTTACTTATTTACTTCTTATCTATATTTCAATTATGTTTATGTTTTATAAATTTTGGTTAATAATTGTTTTAACAAATGTTTTGAAAATCGAATACGTTAGATAGTATGTCTGATTCTCTGAGACTTATACGATATGGGTCAGTCTCCAGTTTGGTTCGTCTTGTATGCCGGTTATGGTCCGGTAACGGGTCGTGATAAAGACCGTGGTTAACCAAGGGACAGGCCGTGGTGTAACCACGGTCAAAAGCCATGACCATGGCCATCCAAAAAGTGAGAAAATGGGTGGTGGATTTTGGTGTGCTTTGGTGGACAAAAGGTGGACTTCAAGGGGCAATTTTGGCAATACAAAGGTTAAGGTTTATGGACATGTAAAAGGGTTATAAATACCCCTCCTAAACACATTTCCTATATCTTTTGATCATTGTAGACATTTTTCTTTCTTTATTTTGTAAGAACATATTTTTAGGGTTTGAAGAAAAAGAGGGAGAACAAGGCTTAAAGATCAAGGATTTCTCTTAAAGGCTACTGAGAGAGGCATCCTCTAGATCCATTCTTCTCTTCTCTATTCTTATCTTTTGTTGTTTACCATGATTTATGTTCATGCTTATTGTCTCATTTTGTTTTATATAATCATGGTAGCTTGGATCTTTTGTTAGGACTTATAGATGTAGATCGTGGATGAATATTTGCTATGTTTATGAATGAATGTTGTTCTTTTACTATTATATTTGTAGTAATTCTTGAATTTTATTTAATGACATGTATTGAATGACTATTGTTGTGTTTAGCCATCATAATGATAGTTTTGATAAATTTAGTTGATGGATCGAAAGAAAAAGGCTAGATGAGGTGGACATGTATTAAACTTGTTAGGTGTTGTAATAGATATATTCATACCAACAAGGTGTTCGATGAAATTCCTAAGAAACCTTAACAAGTCTAGTTTAGTTAGGTGAAGCCAAAAGGACCCTCCTAATAAATGTAGACATAGTTTAAGTGAACTCGAGACAGATTTTAAGTGAATATAGCGAGAGAACACTCAATATCCCATAACCCGTTCATAAATGTAGTAAATAGGAGTATTGGTCGAGTCTTGAAAGGTCCTAACACCTATTTTATTGCTTGTTTTATAAATTTCATATTTGCATTATTCAAAATATCCACAATCAATTCTTTGTGTGTTTTATTTTCTTTTACGAATCTATCACATTTAGTACTCAGCCATGTTGATACGATAACCTTGGAATACTCATTGGTAAAACTATATCAACTATCCTGCATTTGCGATAAACCCGATCAAAGACTTATACCATAGGTTAAAGTAAAAACCTATAGTTTTAGAGTCCAATGTAATGCTAGATATTAAAAATCTTGAGCAAACGCCATGTTACAATCTAGAGATAACAAAATTAAAGAGCTTTAGCTTTTTCTTTAACAATATTACTTTCGACAACATCAATAGCAACTTCTTGCCCTTCTTCAACAAGTAACCCTAAGTATTTCTAACCAAAGTTTCATGTTTGTTGTGCTTGTATTGGAACCTCACCCATCACTTTAGAAAATGAAAGAATGAAATTTTTCTTTGAATTAAAGAATCAATTTCAAATCTCCTCAAACGCATCCTCAACCTCATCCGTATGCAAGTTTTTTTTAAACCAAATCTTTTTGTTCTTATCAAGGAAATCTTTTGTGATATCTAAGTGAGAAAACTAGTACGATTATCAATCCTAGAATAGGATGAGCAGAGTGCTAATGAGTTTAAAAATCCTTGGCTAAGAAATCCCTTTATCTTCTTGCAGATGATAATAAAATGATCCCTATTTTGGTTTGAACTTTGCATGTAAAATTGTGGTGTATTCCTCTGATACGGTGAAGAAAAAATTGTTTTCACGATGATAGCTGCATTGGAAAAATTGGACTTCGAGGGAATTGAATCCTATTGCAACCCAGAGGTGATTACAGGCTCATTAAGTTGATCTGCATAAAAGTACTTTATTGCTAGCATAGTGAAATGATCTAAAGCCAATATTGCACATAATTCTAGCATAAAAATCAAACCAATAGCCTCATGAATGAGTTGTTTTTCTGTTGAGATTTTCTCTAAAGTAGGGATATTACATTTAGCTTGTTGACAGAGACTTTGAGCTCCATAATTAGTTCAATTAGTATGATTTAAATGCAAATGTCCTTTCGAAACTGGTGCTAAATTATGTAACTAAGGAACCTTGACATTTGGCTAATGAATCCCAATTAAAGTTTCTCTAATGTTAATATTCAAAACCTAACTTTCCTCTTGAATTTCTATCGAGACAAGAATGAAGGAAAGGATACTAGAATCCTTGTTTTGATTGCCCATTTGAATCTCTACTGACTTTTCAATTTCACTGTAAATGTGTTGCTTAGATCGCACTTGAATCACTAAATTTCAAGTGCTGACTATAGATTTTGAATGAAAAGATGTTTTGAATTTGAAGCTTAGGAAGAGAAGTCATTGTTAGTATTGACATGGAAGCTAACGTCAACAGAACTTGACATGTCATTCTATGAATAAAAGATATTGACAAAAGTGAACTATTCAAAAAACACATGTTTTGTCATATTCAATGATCAATATAGATAGCGTGATGTTATTCACAAGAGCATCCAACTTTGAAGGGAAATATGAAGCATTGGTGTAACCAACAACGAAGTTACATTTAACCTATTCTGAGTGGTCGTGTTGGGACCAAGATGGACAAAATCCCCAATATACAATAGGATTGCACATAAGAAATACAATGTCCAATGGTAGAGAGGAACACGTACGATATTGAAATGTACCTACCTATGCTTGCAAATGAAGGAGGGATCTAGTTTAGAGAAAGTTGGAGGAAATTATGGACAAAAGGGTCTTCTAAATCCATAGAATCATTCAAATTGTTCTAGATGAGCTCTCCTCCTCTCTTTCCTCCTCTTCCATTACCCACCAACACTAAATCCATTTTAAAGCCTCATTCGAAACTAATTTAAGATCAGAATCTCACAATAACCCACTCTCCATCTACTCCCTTTCCTTTCCAACATCATCCCTTAATCTATATGGAGAACATTCCTCTACATTGTTCCATTGAAAATTTTCATATGATCTTAAACAAACTCAAAATTGAAGCCATTGTGAGTTTTTGTAGGAGAAAAATAAATAATAGGCCAACATTTTGGGTTCCTCTACATCTATCAAGATCATGATTTTGCCATTTCTTCGCACCAGATTAACAGCTTTAGAATCCACTCTATGAAAAAAATACAAATTACGATTCTCAATTAGGCAATCTCCCACATCCACCAACCCTCTTAATGATTTTCCAACTTGCCCCTCATCTCGAGTCGGTACACCTCAAGGACTAAATATCAACAAATATATCTTTAGGACATATACGACCACTTTACAAGGAATGTAGTAGGTTCATTGCAAGATTAGTTTGAATGATGATTAGCATTGGTTAGAAATTTCTATTTTTGGCTCTCCTAAGTGCATTTTGGAGTTGCTAGTTATTCATCGCCACTTTTGCCATTACAATATCCCTTTTGAGCAGATGTTAACTTGGTAAGGTTATGATGTCTTGATAACTTTTAGAGCTCACACTACTACATAAATGCTCTAATGCAACAGTTTATTTGGAACAGCCTAAAAAAATTGCATAAAATCCACCTAATGCAATTGATATAGTGTTATTGCATTAAGGTAAGAGCTAATGCAACAAATAAAAAACATTTGTTGCATGTTATTGCAAATTGGAACAAAATTATTGAGTCGTTGCATTTGAGGAATAAAAATCAATGGATTACAACAGTCGCATGTTTCAAAAACGTGAAAATATAGGTCTAATGCATTGGGCCATCTATGGTCGTTGTATAAAGAAAATTCACATACTCAACAATTTATTTTCAACTCCTCGTCAGTTGTCACCTCTCTAACTCTATGAATTGTTTTTGCTCAAAATCCCTAATTTTGATTGTCACATCCTTTCCTCCACATATCAAAGTGTTAAATCATCACTGGATCAAAATTATGTACCTAATTTTTCTCTTTTGGTGATATGTGCTGATGTATCCTAAATTTTCATTTATAATCAAGCAATAATGCATATATTTTATCCTATAAATCATACTTTTATGATGAAATTCATGTGATGTTTGTGGGATGAACAAATTTTGAAAAAAAGAGTGGAAAGAAGTGGTGAAATAATTCAAACTTAAAAGGCCCCAAGTAAACTCAAGAAAACATGAAGAAAAATGGAGATTTCGTGAATGAAAGAGGTGTTATGGCCGTGGTGAAGTTTGTCACGGCCGTGACAAGGAAAATTGAATGCCACATTTTCGACAGAAATTTTTCACGGCTGTGACATTCATTTGTCACTGCCGTGACTATGTCACTGTCACAGTCGTGACACTCTGGAGATGAGGAGAGAGTGTGATGGAAAAGGCCAAACTTGTGGAGACTAAGGCACATGCTAAGGAAATTTTTGATAGACTTTTCCTAGGGTTTGTCAGGGACCAAGAAGGGTATAAATATACTTCATCCACCCATTTTTGGAAACTTAGGACACACATTCAAGAGTGGAGAATTATTCTCTCATCAATTCCCAAGGAAGATTCAAGACGTTGAAGAAGAAAGAGAGAAGGACTGGAAATGGATTTTAACCACCCATTGAGAGAAGCTTTATTCTTCCTTTCTATGTACTTTTTCTTTGTTTAGAAATTATGTTTAGGATTTATATTTCTTATTTTATGCCTAGCTTTGTAAATATGCTAGGTTAGATTTTGTGTCAGGGTACTAGAGTTGTAACACTTGGATTGATGTTGCTTAATGGATGATTAATTATGGGCATTGTGTTTTTATTGTTAAATATATTGTTAATTGTTCTTTTATTGCTAGATCTATTATTGGTGATAATTTTATGACTTGTTATTAATTGAATGATGTTGTTGGCCCGAAATGGCAAACCAATAGGGGGTGAATTTGATTTTTGACTTTTAAAATTTGTTTAAAAACGTTTTTGTAATTATCAAAATAAGCAAAAGCAAAGTAAGAACAATCTATCCAATTCACACAAATAATATTGTAAAGAGAGAAGGGATAGAGAAATCAAATCCGTGATGTATAGTGGCTCGACCCTCTTAGCCTACGGTCACTCCTCAAGTTTCCCTTGAGAATTTGAATCCACTATAGCTCTTGCTTCAAAGGGTGCAAGATTAAACATCTACAAACTCTTGCTTCAAAGGTGCAAGATTAAACCAATACAAACTCTTGCTTCAATGGGTGCAAGATTAAACCTATAACAATATAACCCTTATTTCTAGATAAACAAGAAAACTTTTCCTCTCTCAAATACAATGATTTTCTCAATAAGGAAGAACGAAATTAATAATGAACACTCTCAAGCAACAATGAATTTGCAAGTGTAAAACCCTCTTGAGAAGTGTATGAATGATTTGTAAGATTGAGCACAAGAAAGCTTGATGTTGTTGTAAGATGTTTGTCAATGGTTAACAACTTATTCTCTTATATGTCTTTAGTGTATTTATAGCTTTCCAAGTCAATATGGCCATTGGAGGATTGATTGAAGCCGTTGTGAGATAGAGCAGCTCTTCATTTAATGTTCTGACACAAGTCTCTAACTCGAGTTATAGATTTGGATTACTCA
>CAODLS010646477.1:0-10597 GCA_948243855.1 Flueggea neowawraea | reverse complement strand
AGACTGGCCCGTTATGAAAACACTTCATGGATTAATGTCACAAGTAGCTTTCATGCAGTGGTGATATTTGAGTCCTCAAACTGAAACTCACTACAGACTCATACCTGAGGAATCACATGTTTTAACTTAGTCAAACGTTATCCACAACAGAATAACAATAAAATAAAATGTGATTATTTAGTTATTAACATACAAACCTTAATTCATTATTATTCCAATGATAACAATTGATTAGGGACATTTAGAATAGTATTCCTTTTACTTTAGGGTTTTACTATCAAGTCAAACTTGATGACATAAGGAAGAATAAACTATTCATGGAAGTTTTATCTTCATAAAACATATTATATTATTTCATAGATATGAAATGAAATGTCTCTTTATTAAATGATAAGTTGAATGACAATGTTCATGAATGATTGGATTAGGACACAAAACTAACAGCATTTACTCGATACAAAAACAAACTTACTCAAGTGAATTGTCCATATTTTCACTTGAGTAGAAAAATATCTTACTCGAGTAAACTCAGTTTTCCAAAATAATGATGAACTTGCTTTTACTCGAGTAATATTAATCTTTGTTGGAATTTGTAACTAAATATGACATACATACAAAGGATAATGCAGCTGAAATAACAAAAAAAAATTATCCTAGAATTCCACCAACGATCCATGTGCATCAACATAAACGATTAGGGTTAGGGTTTTACCTTGAAAAACCAAAGCTCGACTGTATAAACAAATGAATTGTTGATATAGCTTTTAGTATAATATCGAAACCCTTTCAACCACGTTGCCTTTGCGCTAACGTGACCAATGGTATCCACACGAATGAACTTCCTTGGATTGGTGAAGTATACTAGCACTTAGAATCTCTATTCCAATTCTCACATATAATTTTCTCTCTTTGTTTGTGACACTCACAAATTAGGCTTTGCCTTTGCCATGAGCAAAATAGAAGAATGTAACTCCTATTTATAGGCACATAAAAACCCTAAAGAGGCACACTAGGGTTTACTCAATACATGTCATACAAGAACAAGAATTCCTTATTAGGCATCCTTAACAAATTCGGCACACTCCTAAAAAATAGGAGGAGCAATTCGGCCACCAACCCTAATCTGGGGTGTGCGTGCCAAATTTCCTATTTCCCTTTTAAGGCTTCCTTCTCTTTGTCATACAAGAATAAAATCTCCTAAAAAATAGGTGTATGGCCGAAATTTTACCTAGGGTTTATTAATGTTATTGGGCTTAATTACATGTTCCATTATCACTAAATAAACTACTTCTTAATTAATCTACATGGGCCTAAATTATGTCACACATAATTTATACCCAAAACATTATAAGAAATAATTAATATTAAAAGCTCATTACATTAATTTATAATATCTCATATTATATTTATTATCTAAATCATAAAACTCTAAATTATTAATGATTAATCAAATTAATTATGCTAATAATTTAACTAGCATGACAAAGAATATTTGTAAACCAATTCAAATCGTTCTTGTGTGTGACCCAATAGGCCCACTTGAATTTGGCAATGGGCCTCGTCCCAAAATACTTAAACCCAAAGTCCATAAGCGGTATCTAGTAATATATTATGGCAACCCAAAATCGAGCGGCATCGGTCATCCGAGTTAACCTTTCACAGTTTGATATTTAGTCATTTTGTCTCACAATATCTATATTAAGATAAGGCATGGTCACATGTCAACCTTATGTTGCTTAATGCGTTTCTTGATACCAAGTAGATTGATATACAAATAACATTGATAAACTCTTTTATCAATTCATTTGAGTATTCATACATTCCATCAATCCTACTCATCAAGTGGCCTAGAGATATAACTCTTCATAAGAGGAACAAATCCATACTCTCACTATCACTTCTCTACAAGATTCATGACATATCTAATCATAGCATTTATTGCTACCCTGTTACGAATAACATTTGACTAAGTCAAAATATACGATTCTTCATGTAGGAGTTGATAGTTAGTTTCAATCAGATGACTCAAACATCACCACTATATGAAAGTTACTTGTGACATTGATCCATGAAGTACTTTCATAGTGGGCCAGTCTAATAGATGTTCCCTAACATGTACCTATGTTCTAAGTGATATCTTATATCCATAGTTAGTAAAACATGATTATCCTCTTAGCAACATACTAACTTTGGCTTGTCATCATTCCTATGATAACAATCGATTAGAGACCTTTAGAATAGTATTCTTTTTACCTTATGGGTTTACTATCAAGTCACATACTTGATGACATAAGGAAGAATAACCTATTCATGGAAGTTTATTGTCATAAACAATATAATATTTCATAGATATGAAATAAAATGCATCTTTATTGAATAATAAATGTAATGACAATGTATATTAATGATTGGACTATAACACAAAACTAACAATGAATACATACGAAAAGATGCAAAAACATACAAAAGTTTCAAAGGGTACATTAAGAGATTTGCAAATGTTCAGAAAAAGAAGAGATAAAAATAGCTATTGCCCCTGAGACTTGAACCTCCCAACTAGTTGGATAATAGTTTTGATATTAAGTCCCTCCTACTACGCTACCATATCCAAAAGAAATGGGCTCTCCTGATTTTCTATCCCTAGAAGATTTTGAAGCACCTCTAACATTGCTCATGCCTCCAATCGTAGGTTGTCCTGCTTGGGACTCGATAGCAAGTCTGTGAATACAATCAGCTATCATGTCTCCCGACTTCATGCAGAAGTAGGAGTTGCAATTTTTCTCACCGCACTGTTTAAAATGTTTCTTCTCATACCTACTGCACTAAGTAATTGTACCTCTTCTTGTGCTATCAACCAGGCACGTACGCTCGACTGTACTGCACCAACATTCTGACTGTTACTATACTATCTTTGTTGCCCTGAGAAGAAAATATGCCTCTGCCAAGACTGGTTACTTTGACCTCCACTCTGATGGCCACTCAATGATCCTTCGATCATACTCTTTTTAAGATTTTCCTCTGTGTGTCTCTCATTGAAGTACTCAATGGCTCTTGCGGCCTCAACAATTTTCCTACTGTTTCCAGTCCGATAGCTGCTATTAACCTAGCATACCCTGGTAACAAACCCTTCTGAAATTTGCTCTCTAATGTCGTCTCGGTACGACATTCCTCAGGCGCATACCTACTTAGATCTTTGAACTTCTCTTCATACTCAGACACATACATCCCTTGCTTCTGATGAAAGTCATTGAAATCATCCACTTTCTTATCCCTAATACTTCGAGGAAGGACATAAAGTATGAGCTCATTCTTGAACTCTGCCCAAGAAATGTTCCTCTTTCTTTCAAAACCTTGTCGCACGACCGCCAAGAATAAATGCCGCATATTTGATCCTTTCGGTGTCATTAGTGTAGCTTAGAGCATCGAAATAATGCTTGAGTGTAAAGATAAAATCTTATGGGCCCTCTCGCACTGTGCTCTTAAATCTCAGTGGCTCGAGCTTTAGGAAGCTTATCAGATGGGCACCATCATCGATCTTTGACACAACAGGTACAACTGTTGGAGCAACTGTCGCTGGCTGAACTTCAGATTTTTTACCAGGAGCAACTCACTTGAAATGATAAAGGAGTTAAGAAAAACGATCTAAAAATTTAGACAGAGCAATAGGCGGTGGCTGAGGTGCTGAAACTGTAACCTCTGGCGCACCACGTGAACCATGATGATCTACTACTGACTGACTAGCGACCTCGACAAATCGACACCTAGTGGCCTCACTCGGTCTTCTCTGGCATCGAAGTATCTCTACAGAAATCATATAGACAGATATAACAGATATAAAAAATGTGAAAATGCATGTTATTGCCTCAGTATCAATGAAATACTCAAAAGAGTACACAGAAGCAAATACTCAGAGTGATACATAGAGATAAATTTGACTGACTCAACCAATAATACCTAAGCTCTACAACTGACCCAGACAATACGAAATATAACTAACTGATACCACATTTGTCGCGACCTATTTTCGGACCATGACCGGCGTACATGCGAGCCGTTTATGAGAGCCATCCCATCTTGTGCAAGCCTCGGAGAACAGAACATACTACCCATATACATAATATGAATAGTCGGCTTATTAGTCATGTTAAAACATTTTAATAGAAATAAGTTATGAAAATAATATCCTCGAATAATAACAAGTGTAACAGAAATAGTTGGCTTATTAGTCATGCTTTTTCCTACTCGTCGAGTAGATCAGAATGTCATCGATGAAGACAATCGCAAACTGATCTAGATATGGCTTGAACACTCTATTCATCAAATCCATAAATGTCACAGGAGCATTCGTCGATCCAAACGACATCACCAAAAACTCATAGTGTCTGTATCTAGTCCGAAACGTAGTCTTCGAATGTCCTCACCTTTAATCCTCAACTGGTGATATCCCGACCTCAAGTAAATCTTAGAAAACTACTGTGCACCCTGTAACTAGCCAAATAGATAATCTATCCTCCAAAACAGATATCAGTTCTTCACTGTTACCTTACTCAAATATCGGTAATCGATGCACATACGAAGGCTTCCATCCTTTTTCTTTAGAAACAGGACCGGAGTGCCTCAAGGTGAAATACTCGGTTGAACGAATCCCTTGTCCAACATTTCTCTCAATTGTGTCTCTAACTCTTTCAGCTCTGCTAGCGACATTCGGTATGGTGGAATCGATATCGGATCGGTACAAGGATGAACCTCAATAGCGGAAGTCCCATAAGTTCCTTGGGAAACACATCAGAAAACTCCAGCACCATTGGTACTTCATCCAGTCTCGACTCTAAACTCTACGACTTAGCAATCGCAAAAGCTAAATACGCCTCACAACCTCGGCAAATCATTTTTTCAGGTCTAACCACTGATAAATAACCTCGAACCACACAGTCTCGCTCACCCTGATAACAAAACTCCATCTGACCAGGTGGTCAAAAAACACCCTTTTGGCAAAATAATCCAAGGTAGCATCCCAAGTCGAAAGCCAATCCATACTGAGTATCCCTTCAAACTCTTCCATACCCAATATGGTAAGATCAACAGTCAACGAGTGCCCTCCAAAGGCAATCGCGTAATCTCAGAATTCAAAATCAACTACAATATTGCTACCAGAGGTGACAAAACCTCTAATAATCTTACTAGTGGGTACACCAATGACCTAGCATGCTCAAAAAAATAAGGCGTGATGAATGAATGAGATGCTCCAAAATCAAATAAGACATATGCAGGAGAACCAAAAATGAATAGCGTACATGTAACTGCAACATTAGAGGTTTGAACCTTCTGTCCAGTCAAATGATTCATTCTAGCCTGCTCCCCTGCAACTGAACTGCTCTGACAGATCTGCCCTCAACCTAAACCATGCCCAAACTAACTATAACTCCCTAAAACTATCACGCCTCTGCCAGAACCACTGCCAGCTCTAGAACTAGTAGTAACCATACCTTCGGCCACTGACTGACTGATTGTGCTCTGGTACCATGCTTTGTGGGATAATTAGCCACCTTATGCCCCAGATGCATACAATGAAAATAGAGACATGCTACTTTGACACAAGTCCATGACTTTGTCCTCCTACAGATCTCACACGGTGGATGCGAGCCTTCAGAACTCTGACCTCCAACAAGCCTAGCTGGCTGTGTCACACAGCACTCTGGGAACTTTGTCCCTGACGCTGACCTCCAAACGAAAATCTATGCCTATCCTCAGGCTGGCTACGCTGCCCATGACCCTGCTAGGCTCCAAACGTACCCTCGGTCTTTGCCCTATTGGGCTCCCTCAACTATCTCTCATCCTGATACTCCATGCCTCTAACAACCTTAGAAATTTATGATATTGTAGACAAACCTAAAGTCGTTACCACTCTGTGAGTCTTGAGTATCAACCCATTCAAGAACTTCCTCACTAAGGTCTCCTCACTCTAAGCCCAGCTGGTGCATGCCTACTCAAATCTCTGAAGCGATCCTCATACTCGCTCACTGACATGCCCGTCTCTTGAATAAACTCACTGAACTAATATGCCTTCATATCCCTATCACTACAGGGAAGGACAGACAACATGAGCTCCCTCTTGAACTCATCCCATGAAACAATCCTCTGAGACCCTCTATCCTGCCACCATCTGGCATCTTGGTCGTCAAATAAGAATGATGCAAGCCTAACTCTCATTGTTTCATAGGTGAGCTCTATATCCTCAAAACATCGCTCAACTATAAAAGTGAAGCGATGAGGGCCATCTACCAAATTGCCCTCAAACCTGGGCAGATTAAGCTTCAAAAATCTGATAAGTTGAGACTGAGCCTCTGATTGCAGTGCTGCTGGAGCTATAACAGGTGTTGATGCAACTGGCACATCTAGATGTGGTAGATGAACTGGTGGAGCAACACCCAGCGGAACAGGCTGCCTCTAACTGCCTGATCAGTAAGAAGTGTCTTGATGTGCTCAACAGATTGAGTGAAACACACCATAATCTCCAACTGGGAAATCTGTTGGGATTGAGGTAATGAGGCAGCAACCTCATAAGCATTACGAGCATCGTGCTTATCGGCCACAGACTGATCAACGACCTCAATAGGCACACGTATAGGCCTCCCATGATCTCTACTATAACGTCAATCCATATCTACATACCATAACCAAAAATCGCACATGCAATATCATAATGCAGGTGATAGCCACAATACTAACCATAGATCAAAAGGTTTATAGATTCAAAGTCGAAATGAATCAACCAAAGATGCCTAAGCTCCACACCGACCACAAACTTACGAAAACTAGTTCTCCGATACCACCTTCGTCAGGACCCGTTGCGGGCCCGTGATCGGCGTACGAGGCGAACCGTCTATGGGATCCAAACCCATCTCGCACAAGCCTCATAGATCATAACATACTACCCATAGCAATTAATTAAAATTCTTATTTAATCAAAACATTTGTTACTTAAAAACATACATTAAAATAAATGTATATCATAACTAAAATATTCAAAACATATATATATATATATATATATATCGTAATATATCAAAATACATCAAAGTATGAAAGCAACCCAGTAACTCGACCGCATCCCGGTGTAGAGCTCTAACATCAATACATAAGAGCTCGATCAAAAGGGCGTCACTAACCAAAAGACACCTCGCTGGTATCCAAGATGCGAAAAAGTTTCCAAAGCCAAAACGATGAACCTGTGGAATAAAGTCAATAGTAGACATAGAAAGAAAGGGGGCCCAATGAGGAAAAACACACCAAACTGCTTTGAAAAAATTTAAGTAAAATACCACATACAGGTATAGACATATACGTATACATATATAAATGCTATAAGTAATAGCCTTTCAAAAATCATTTCAAAATCGTTCGCAAGCAAATCATCTAGCAAGCACGAAAATGTACTTAAAAATTATTGCAATTCTTAAAGCATGTTTCCATAGTCAAAACAACATGGATGATATGGACTAAGCCAATATCATAACAATTCACGTGTTGAATCAGAACACGTAGCTACCGGCATCCCCGGTAGCTAAGATTTCATAGTACATATATCATTGGTATATCAAATGCTACTTCGACCCCGTAGCATAAGTGTCTTGTATCATAAAAACAAAACCATTATCTTACATAGCATAAATCATAGGCATGCAATTCATCATTTAAAATCATAGAAGCGAGATATAATACATATATATATATATATATCAATTTCATAAAACATAATGTTGATTATAAAAACCACATAATCATTTTATTCATTTAACCAATTCTTAGATTAGTCCATTTTCATAAGCATGTTCAGAACGTCATAAAACATAATAGAAGTTTCAAGACACAACTTATGCGTCTAAAGTTGCTATCCACTCACCTAGATGTCTAAGCGGTATCACCAGTCAATCCCCATTAGTCAGTGACTGGCCTCGTTAGTAGGAACAAGAAGATGAACATGGACAAACATGACATATATCAAAATGTGGTACTGTGGTCATACCAAATTCATGATATACAAATGCAATGCAAACTTCCATATACGCTGAAAACATATATCAAATCTGAATCCATCATTATCGATAATAAATTCATAGTCTATATAAAATTACAATTTGATCTCCGACCACTGTAAAATTAAGTTAGTCCCCAAAACTTGGCAAATTTCAATATAGCCTCAATTATTCTCAAATTACCAAGAACTCTCAGAAATTGTAATTTAATCCTTAACATGTAAAATTACAATTTAGTCCACAATTTTTAAGAAATTACCATTTTATACCTCAACTTTCCAAACATTACAAAACAAACTCAAACTTTCCAAAATTTAAAAAAATAATCAAACAAAAGGTTTCATTCTTAAAAATACCTACTTTCGATTCAATCAATACCCAACGTTACCAATCATGCACATTGTTGCCAAACAACCTTAGGAACATTAATCAACTAAAAAATCCAACAAACAAACTCAAAATTTAGGAGAAATCAAGCAAATCCATCCAAACCCCTAGCCCACATACAAACTCATCAAATATGATGATTCAAGGCTAGAATCATGTTCCTTTAACCTCAATGAAGTCTAATCTAACAACCCTTAGAATCCATTAACTTAGAATCATCTAAAAATCTGAACCCTAGACCCATTTGGACCAAAATAGATTTTATGGATTAATGCATGTAAGATAAGTTAAATCCGAGAAAGAGATATAATCTTACCTCACAAAATGGTTATAGATGATGGACGAACCAATCTGAAAAGTCATGGACGATTTGAGAGAGTTTTGAGTGATTGGGGAGAGTAATAAATGAGAAAGTCGGGTTTTTGAACGCTTTAAGGACTGCCAGATCGAAACTCACGTACGTCACTTTAAGTCGCACGTATGTTAAGTAACCCTTACATAAGTGCCTAGTCATCTCACGTATGTCATTGGGACCAAAAATCAATTCTGGACGCATCATACCCGACCTCACGTACGTCACCCCCAAATCTCTCGTACTTGAATCATCCTCGAAGCCCAGGTCACATATATGACACCTAATTATCGTGTACGTGAAGCTTACATGCCTTTATTGGAATTCGTAACAAAAATATGACATTCATATAAGGATAATGATAAACGTTCATTTGTACATATTTATGTGGTTAAATTCATGATGTTTTGGAGGTAGAACGAGCATTTATCATGAGTTTTGGTACTTTTATACTTTATATTGTGTTCCTTAGGTTAAATAATGATGTCTTGATGATAAGAAGTGAAACCAAGTTGAAATGCAGTTCGAAAGATGATGTTTGAGGTTTTGGGAGCAAGGCACAGTCTCCATTTGGTGTCCTACGGCCGTGGCACAGGTGGATTACACAGATAGGAGACTTGAATAATGTTGATGTCAAATAAATGAAGACACGGACATGGCTGGATCAGACACGGGCGTGTCTGTGGCCGTGGAACTCACTGTACTATTGGGCAATGCGTGACACGGACAAGATGTGAAGGACACGGGCATATGAAGTAAAGACACGGACACGATCCCATGTCCGTGGATTTGCCACCAAGGAAAAAAGTAAGAAACGGTCGAGTGATTCGAGACAAGGCCGTGGGTTACGTCCGTGTGCACCCAGAAATTACGGAAATCAAGCTATTTATGAGGGTTTCGGGATTCAATTGAAAGAACAGACTGGAGGAACGAAAAATAGACTGAATTAGGTCAGAGAAAGAGCTGGGCTTCAATAAGAACACACCTTGAAGTGAATCAACATCAAGATTAAGTGGATTGCTTGAAGATTGAAGGATTATCAATGGGTTTCCTTTCTTTTTCTTGTTTTCCTTTATTACTTGTTGTTGTATTCCTTGTTAACATGAGCTAAATTCTTATTGCATCTGGATGAGATGAAACCTAGGATGAACTATTGATTGGGCTTTGTTATTTCGTTGCTTGATTCATAAATTGAGACTTGCCTATGTGTTTATTGTTATTATTGAATTGATTCTACCGGTGTTTTGATTCGATAATTGATTGAATGCATGGGAATCGATAGACTTGTCATGTGTTTAGAATCACTCATAGATGAGAGGAGTTGCATGCAAACCTAGAGATAATTTGACATAAATCTTTCGGATTAAGGTCAAACTTAATATGGGAATTCATAAATCATAGTTAATGTGACGTGTGGGTTTTAATTAGGAAGATATTCCGATTAATCAACTTAACGTTAGATGTTAGTTAACTCGAGAGAGAGGCTGACGTATATTAGGAATTCTTACGGTTCAATTGCACGAATAGGTGATTTAGTGAGGAAGTCAGGTTTCACATAGGTATGTTCTAGGGGGATTCATCATCTAGATGCCACGTTCATCTTGATTGTTTAGTTTTACTCTCTTCGTGTTGCCTTTTAGTGTGTTGATGTGTTTTTATTTTATTTCGCATTTAATTACAGATCCATTTAATTCGTAGGCTAGATAATAGAAAAACAATGATTACTAGTACTCTTAGTCTCTGTGGGATATGACACTCGGTACTCAAGGTTCCACTTGCTATAGACGATAGGTACACTTGCCTTAGCCTTTAGGTGTAAGCC
>CAODLS010646461.1:0-17808 GCA_948243855.1 Flueggea neowawraea | reverse complement strand
TGAAAGGATATACTAAAGAGTTAATTATTTTAGGCGTCCCTTGAAAAATTTTGATTTGTAATAATAAAATCCATAGTTTCTATATTATAATAATAAAATCTTTAAATTTTAATTGGTAAGAATGACATTCTTAAAACTATGGAATTTAAAAATGTCACATTATTTTTCATATAAATTTCAGATTTTCGTTTTATTTTCTCAATTTCTCTCTTCTTTCTCTCCCTCTTTCTCTCTTCTACTCTCAAACCCTAGCCACCATTCCTCTCTCCTCTCCTCCATCTCCAGCCGCCACTCTCCTTTACCTTTTTCAACGCCGCTTTTCTTTTCCTCTCTGTCATCTTCTCTCTTCCTCTCTCTCTCTCCTCTTCATCATCTTCTCTCTTTTCGTCCAAATTCGACACCACAACAGTGACGAGATCTAACGACGCAAGGAGATCTGGTGGTGATAGTGGAGGCGAGACCTGGACAAAGATTTGGAGCGCAAAGACCTTGTAAATGTTGTATAAAAAATAATTATTTTCTGAAATTATTGATTATTGTCGGTCGTTGATGTTTTTGTTTCGGCAAGTGAAGACATTGCTAGGCTGGGCAGTTGGGGGAGATGACGGCGGTGGCTGCTAGGGTTGGAACCTTAACTTCTACCCTAATTGTGTTAATTACAAAATTGTACATTCTGGAAACCCCGGGAGACCTTAAAAAAATATTTTCCAGATTTATTATCGTTTAAATTTTTTTGTTAAATAAAATAATTTGTAAACATATATAATTTAGAAAATGATATGTAAAAAATTTATTAAGCTAAATTTCTTAAAAAATTGACTCTGAAAATTCATCTTAATAAAAAAATTAACTCCCAAAATTCACCTTAATAAAAGAGACCCTTAAAGACCATTGGACACCTCCAGTGGAAACCCCTGGAAACCTCTGCACACCTCCAGTGGAAACTTCTACACAACTCCAGTGGAAACATTTGAAAACCTTCAGTGGAGACCCTGGAGATCTATGAAGACCTTCAGTGGAAATCTCTGGAGACTTTTAGAGACCTCCGGTGGAGACCCTTGGAGACTTCTAGTAGAGACCCGAAGTCCATGGAGACATATGGAGACCCCCACTAGAGACCCATTGAGAACATTAAAGACCTTGAGACCTCTGGAGACCCCTTGAGACCTCTGGAGACCCTTTCTGCTTGATTTGATTTTTTCGCAAAAAATCAATTTATCATGAAAATGACATTTTTACAAATCAGTTTCTCTAATCTGACATTTTTACAAATTATTTTTTGAGGTATCATTTTTAAAAATCAGTATTTCATGATGTTATAAAAATGTAATTCTCCCTATACTGAATGGGCTTTTCATGGAGGAGTTTCATTAAGAATGAATGAAAGGCTCAATTTGTTGAAGAAGAACTAGACACTTTGGATGATATGAATGGAATGTTGTATGACACTTTTAGAAATATAGTAGAAGAAGGTACAAACATAGAATGGGTTAGAGAAGGCCCAACAACTGAGGCAAAAAAATTCTTCAAGTTGTTGGAGGAAGGGAAACAAGAGCTCTATCCAGGGTGTGAGAATTGTTCGAAACTTTCTTTCACCATTCGTTTGTATCTTTTCAAGTGTCTCCATGGATTAAGTAATGAGGCATTTGGTGATCTTCTATTTAGAGTTGTTAAAAGAGGCATTTCCGTATGCAAAACTTCCAACATCTTTCAATGAAGCAAGAAAAGTAGTGAGAGATTTGGATCTTAATTACCAAAAAATACATGCATGTCCTAATGATTGTGTGATTTTTTGGGATGAGGACGAGCAAGGTAATAATTACCATATTTGTGGTACTTCTAGGTGGAAATTGGATGAGAAGTGTCAAGGAGATATCAATGACTATTCGACTACTAGTTACTCCCATCCAAGGTCTTAAGATATTTTCCACTAATACCTAGACTTCAAGGATTATATATTTGTTTAGAAACAACAAATGCAATGAGATGGCGTGCGAAAGAGCGTCCTATTGATGGAAATCTTAGACATATTGCAGATAGACAAGTTTGGAAAGATTTTGATTCATTGCATCCTGAGTTTGCGAAAGACCCTCGTAATGTAAGGTTGGGTCCAGCTTGTGGTGGTTTTAATACATTTCGAACCATGAGCGTTGCTCATAGCACATGGCCAATGGTATTAATCAATTATAATTTGCCGTCATGGATTTGTACGAAGCCTGAAAAGACATTGATGTTTATTTCCAACCACTAATCAAAGAATTTAAGGAGCTGCGGCATGTTGGTGTTGAAACTTATGATTGTGCAACTAACCAAACATTTTACATGCGGGTAGGCTTGCTATGGTCATTCAGTGATTTTCTTGCCTATGTGGAGCACTAAGGGCCATTTGTATGTCCTTCTTGCAATTATGAGACTTGTTCCTAGTATTTGAAACATAGTAGAAAGACATGTTACATGGGTCATTAGAGATTTTTAGCTAAGGAATCATCCTTGGAGAATTGAAACAAAATTTTTCAATGGTCATATGGAATCAAGAAGTGTGCGTAGTCCTTTATGAGGAGTGGAGGTTTTGGAAAAGTTGTATTTGGGAAGACACAGAAGAACAAGAAGAAAAAGGCATTAGATAGTGATCATGAAGCTCCTTTCTTTATATATTTCTTCATATAAACAGAACTTTTTTGTGGAAGCACCAATCTATGGTAAGCTAAAGTTTCAGTAACCTTAAAAGCCTAAAAATAACAATCATTAGGTCACAAGATATATCATGTTTAGTATTTTCTTGTTCTGAAACAAGATATAGATATCCCATGTAAATCAAAAGAGTTAATAAAACTTCAAATTTAAGACAGAAACGTCGCTACTTCCAGGAGTTCATTTGTGTTTATTGACTATATATGTTTATCATTCATACTAACCACTAGATTTGTATAGATATACTAAAGTCTTGAACATTAAAGGTTTGAATTCAATCTTCGATAAAAATTAAAATAAAAAATATATACATCAATAAAAAAATGTCAACAAATACGAGTAAAGTTTTTATAATCGTAAATCGCCATCCTCTATATCTAAAAGATTTAGAAAAACTCTATTACAAACTATGAAAAGAAGAGAGATACAAACAAAGATTGAACACTACCTTCTTGGGATTTGTCTCCAATCTCATTATCAGCTGGACAATGTAAAACTTGCAAAAATGTTTTGTTATGTTTGAGGTGAGGAAGTAAAGAAGGATTCATAGTCATATTATTCGCTGATGCAGCATCATCAAGATTCTCATTAAGAAAGTACTTAACCTTTCGAAGTAAAATTATAATTAAGCAGAGTGAGAGGATTTATTCCTTTGATTGATCAAAAAGAAGTGGGAGGATTAATTTCTTGGTTAAGCCTTACAGTTTGTGAATCTTGATGGTGCTGCATAAGCGAATATTGACTGATTGGCTTTCCTGGTCTTCAGATTAATTCTACTCCACAACCAACCAGATACATCAAGTAAATACATCAATTTCTGCCGATCAAAAAATAAATAAATCTACTCCATGCAATTACTCATCATTAAATGTGTGCTGAATATTCCTATACAGATGGACACCCTAACCCTAGAAGAAAAAATAACCCTCCATGTAAAAGTAATTGAGAGAAGGAAAAATAACAAGATGATCAAGAAGTGAAAAAAGAAAATAGAACCCTCTTCACTAAATCATTTTTCATCCACAAAAAGCCACCTCCTTGGAAGAGCAGATCGGAGAGACGCTCTGAAAACTCAAACACAAGATTTGGACTTGACGCGAATGATAAAAACAAGCGATCAATAAAACCTAGAAATTAGGTTCCAATCCTTAAATCTAAAAGAAAATTCTAAAAAATATTGTGATAGAATTAATCAAGACAATTAGGTTGCATATGTACTGGCAAAAGAAAAGGTTGCATATGCGTGCAACTAGCTAGATGGGAAGCATCATACATAATTAAGGAAAAACAAACTAGAGAGGATCGAGAGTACCTATTTGGTTAGAGTTGTGAGGATTGACGAGAGAAGATAGTAGATATATATAGAGCGGGATCTAGAGATAGGGTTCGGACTTTGGAAGAAAGAATCAGATGATTGGTGGGGATATTATTATATAGATACATTGTGCAAAAGGAAATTGAAGTCCACAATATATTAATTTATCAATTGGTTACAGGAAATATATACTTTTTATTTTTTAAAAATTTGATTTCCACGGATAATCGAACTTCCGAGTTTTAGTATTAAAAACAATCAATAAATTACAACTATATAAACACATTATATTATATATAGATCCTGTGTGGGAAGCGGTTTGGGCTCTTTTTGGTTGCGGCTTTCCTACTTGTGCCTCTCTCTCAGAGCTATTTGATCATGCTGCAGCATTGAAATTTAGCTCTCAGCTACTGGTTTATTGGACAGTCTCAACTACGGTATGGATAATTTGGCAGGCTAGAAACAAAGCCATCTTTGATGACATTCATCCTTCTGTTTCTGTATCCATTCGTCGTGTCTGGGGTGCAATACATGAGGCTCATTATTTTCAACATGGGTGTATGAACAACAATCTCTTTGATCTCCATGTTCTGAGGCAACTTGTCATCCAAGGGAGACCATCTAAAGCCCCTCCTATTTTCTCAGTACGTTGACAGCCTCCCCCACCCGGTTGGATAAAGGTTAACTCTGATGGTTCTTCTATAGATTCTCATTCTGGTGCTGATGGAGTTTTTCGTAATCCTAGGGGTTTTCCTTAGGGTTGTTTCGCTCTTTCAACCGGTTGGGTGCCGACTTTTGTTGCTGAACTTATTGTTGCTATTTGGGCAATCAAGAAAGCTCGGGAGATGGGATGGCATTCCTTATGGATTGAGAGTGACTCTACCTATGTGGTACAACTGATTAAATTACTCTTCGTTTTAGTTCCTTGGCAACTCTACCCTGATTGGCAGGCATGCTTGCATCATTTGGCTCATATGCAGGTAGTTGCTTCACATATCTATTGAGAAGGCAATGGAGTAGTTGATGCACTCGCCAATCATGAAAGGAATTTACAGTGCTTGGAATGGTGGACTACCTTCCCTAGTTTTTGTGGCTCACTAATATATGAAGATTTAAACAGAGCGTTTTCGTTTTGCTTAGTTCATGAGTGTAGTGTTCTATTACCCCTTTAGGTTGTATCTTTTCAACATTTTACTTTTTCTTTTTCTATTAATATATTTTGGGCTCATGAAAATAAAGAGGTCGTAGGGGAGGTGTCAACCTATTTAGGATGTTCCTGTTGTAGTCACTGATTCCTGAGTGTCTTCTCTTTATTAAAAAAAATATAGATCATCTCTCAATTGAGACTAAGAACTAATTTGAATATCGGAAGATAGATGAAAATGAATTCTCGTCCTTTCCACATATTTGTTGTGCAGGACCGTGAAGAGACGAAAACATGAGGATCAACTAGCAATCACAAGAAGCTTGGACATAGAATATATAGAAGCAAGTCACCGAAAATCAAAAGAGTATTAAAGATTTTAGAACTTTGGGATTTAGGGCTGATTTATTATTAAGTTAAGAGACAACAGCATTTAAAATCTTTTATGTAAAAAATGTAAAATTTAGAAAAATGTTTTCTATATGCTAGAGTCAATTTAGTTGAACTGACGATTTTATGATACCATATTCACATGGAATTAGCTTAATTAAATCGAAATGGATATGGGATGGTATTTAAATAAAAGAAAGAAAAGAATCATTATAATTAATGACCTATGTGATCTAATGACATAAAATTCGCTAATAACATATTAAGTAACTTGAATTGTCAAACGTTAGAACCTAACAAACTACAACAAAATGACAACTAAAGCACGTCTAAGATAACCAATAAGATTTCTGTAATGATCAAAATGGCAAACAATATGCCAGATCTCGCGTACCTACTTGATTCATTCATAAAATTTTCTAGTCACTACGTTTTTATGGAGTTAGCTTAACTGAACTGGCATATTGTAATGTTGCATTGCCGCTTATAGATGAGTTAATCTAATTGTGTTAACTCATAAACGGGTGGTCCTTTTTATTAAAAAAACAATAAGACAATTATTTTCATGTGTGTACATGTAACCCACTTTTGCTAAATATATACAGGTGTCTAATGAAGAACTGTATGGTTAGATCTATCTTTTCTTCTTGATGTAAGTAATTAAGAAGGTTGCGGGCTTGTGGCTTTAGAATATAAAGCTTATGCTGCTTATCCACTAGAAAATATGAGGTCAAGAAATAAATTTCATTTAGCTCTTATTGAAAACGAAACTCTCTATGCTTTTTATTAAAATGAGAACTATAATATGAATAAACTAAAATAATTATACGCCGAGGACTTGTAGCCCAACCGGTGAATATCCTATGGCGTGGCTTGGCCACCCGAGTTCGAACCGGCAGCATACTGAAAATGAGTGTGTTAATGCCTTCACATGTTGGGTCACAGCTCGACCAAAAAAAATTACAATTATTATACTCTCTATTATTAAGATAATATGAAACAATGAAAGCAATCAAATGTGGATTGTGGGGACCTGAAGATACAGAGGCGTATCTGACCCCAGATATCTAACTAAAATGATGCCCTATCCAATGATGGATTGTTTAAATTAGCTTTTTCAAATAATATTTGTCACCTGAAATTTCGGTGGGCGTGCCTAGGATCATTTATACCATGATTAATGTTGAACCATTGTTTAAATTATCTTACTTACTCTTATAAAAAATCAAACTCTCAATCTGTTAAAATAAAGCTGACCCTAATATTAATAAAACATACAAGTCTGTTGGACGGTCATGAAGTTATTAGTTTGATTTCTATCTTCGTCTTCTTCCAAGCATTAATTAATAACTTTTTCGGTCAAATTAAATCTAAAGTTAGTATTAATTTTTTAGTATATATTCAATTAATTATATATTGCATATTTAAACCGTTTAGAATATGATAATGCTTATATAAGGATTAAGATATGACGTCATTCGTTTTGGAGCGTTGATGAAATCTATCCTCTAACTCAGTATTTCCTAATTACTTTATTTTCATCAATATGATAACCAACTTATTGGAACACACGGCTGCTTTCCATGTCTTCAGGATTCACTTTTAGTACACTTTTAATATTTTAAGACAATTATATGTATTTTTTTTAGAATTTATTTTACACTATAATATATAACATATAATATTTTTTAATAATTAATAATAAATAAATAATAAAAAAAATATGTCTTTTAATAAAATATTGTATGATATATGCTCTACTAAAAATGTAATATATTATTGTTAACAAACAAGCCTAATTTTTTAAAACTAAATTTATACTCTTGTAAAAGATTTTTTTATAATTTTTATAGAGAAAATTTTATAATCTGATATGAATTTTGTCCATGGGATTTAAAGTTACGAAATAATCCTGAATATACTCGACAATTTTGTAAAATTTATGAATAGAGACATGCACATAATTGATTTTAAGAATAAATACCGAAGAGTAAAATAATATTGTGAAACTAGACCACAGCATCAGTGTAATTGAATGAATTAATTAATGCCAGGAAAATAAAAGCAAAACGGGTCTCAATTATATTGGGGGATGTGGCATTCATACGGCTAAGTTTAGGAGGGTACTATACTATATGCTTAATAATGATTAAATTTGAAGCCAATTGGGCAGAACAACGTCTACACTGCGTGTAAAGGCCGAGGATAACACATCAGAAATGAAAATGATTGCCACATATATGCATAAAGCTTCTCAGATTAATATTTAACTAAGTGGCTGGACGGAATCATTAATGATCAGTGTAATGTGAGGGAATCAAAAGGCCAATTTAGCAGGAGATTACACTTACGTCTTGTCAAACAACTTACTTCTAACTTCATTTGAAAAGAAAAATCTACTTCTAACTCGAAATTATAAATGCAATACCATCAACTGATAACTTATTGATACTAGCGGAATTTTTCAAATCAATCTGACTTGATTTGGTTTTGGAAGAAGAGAAACCGCATTTAACTATTGATTCGTCTGGACCTAAACCGGACCACTCTAGATAGTTACTAGCCCAATCCGCCCAGCTAACCTGACCAATCTAACCAAATTACTAGCCAAATTACCTTGTTGATTAGATGAGCGGTCAGGCTAATTTAGGTTTGGTTTTGGGAACCCAAAACTGCAACTCAAAGCGATCTTGGCAATTTCTTATTTCTCCAAACTGTCACTGAAGCCAACCAGTTCGGTTCAGGTCAGGGAAGTCAAAAAGATTTCTACTCTCCCTTATCAAAAATTCAATGTCTCTCTCTTTATGGCACTGGAATGGTATGTTAAAAGCCTGTTTTTTGCTCCATATTTTCATTGAAGCAAATTGATGTTCTTAACTTCATTATAACTTTCGTCAGTTAATTTTATAATAATATTACTTGTGTTACTCCTTTGGTCCCTTAAAAATAAGCACATTTCTCTTTGCATGAGAATTAAAGAATGTTGGTTTTTGTTCGTTAAATGTATTTAATTTTTCATCTTTTTCCATATATAACATTTGACTTGGGTTAATGAAATTTGTATGGGTAGTAATAATGACTACTAATTTTTCATCTTTTTCCATATATAATTTGAGACGCTAAAATTAAAAAGTGTGTGTATTTTGAGGAAATTACACGTGGTATATTTTTTTTCTTTTTGACTTTTCATTTTTACAACACGCTTTTAATACGTAATTATTTTAAAAAAATTTTGTTAATCATTTCCATAATACCACATATATATATAAATTTTTTTTTGTTTCGTTTTACTTTTCGTTTTCCATCTCAGCTCTTCAGTTTCTCTTCTCTCTTCGTTCTCTTTGCTTCCTCTGTTTTTCTCGGTTTTCTTTTCTATTTGTCTTAGCGATTTGTCTTTCGATCTCGTTGTATTGTCGTCTCAACTGTTCAGTTACTCTTCTCTCTTCGTTTTCTTTGCTTTCTCTGGTTTCCTCGGCTTTCTTTCCTGTTTGTCTTTGTGATTTGTCTTTCGATCTTGTTGTTTTGCTAACGATTGTGGTCAATTTCTTCTTTCTCTGTTTTTTCATCATTTACAAGTCTGTAAGGTTTGTTCTTGTCTTTAATTAGGGTTTCAAAATGCTTTTAATTTGTTCTTTTGTCTCTGTTTTTCATCATTTCCTGTTTGTGTTTTAGTTTCAATGGTGGGTAAGGGTGTCGAATCTTCTTCTAAAGGAAAGCGCATCAAGCGTATTGCATGTAGGAGCAAGAAAGTTGATTTGTAAAGAGATGCAAGTTGGCGGATTCTAGTGCAGTGTTTGCTTTTAAGGTTTGTCTTCCTTTTCCCACATCTTTTGTGGCGATAGTCTAAAGTTTATCCTCTGATAATACTCGTGTTGTACTCTACTTGTACTCTAAAGCGATTGTATTATTTTTTGGGTTGCTTTTCCCTTGTGTTTTGTAGTAACAGTCTATATTTTGTTTTCTGATATTTACTCAAGTTGTACTCTGTATGTGTCTTAACCCAATTTTTATTGTTTACAGGGTTTGAAATTTTTAGTTAATCCTAATGAACCTTTTGTTGCTAAGGTGCACTTGAATTTGCAGCCTGATGCTCCAGCAATAATAAAGCAGTATTTCAATGAAGATCAAATTTCTTTATTTAGAGGTACGTGTTTTGGACAGTTTTTGGATATGGACTCGATAGTAGGTCAACCTCAGTTGTTTCATTCATTGGCGTTGAGGGAGATTGAATGTGACAATCATGAAGAAATGTGGTTCAATATTTTTGTTGAGAGGTTGACATTTGGGATAGAGGAGTTTGTGCTTGTAACTGGTTTAAAATGTTATGGTGATACTCATCTTGTTGTTCCAGTGAATTTTATTGGACGATTAATGGATAAATACTTTCCTGATTCAAAGACAGTTCATAAGGTTTCACTTTTAGATTTTTTTAAGGCTAGGAGGTGGGATTCTAATGAAGATGGTTTTCATATTGCTGTTTTATTTTTCATTCATTGGTTTGTGATGAATTTAAGGTGAGAGAGCTTATTGACTTGGTTAGATTTTGCGATGGTTGAGTCTGGCATGTTTAATGATTATCCATGGGGATGTATCACTTTCAATGAGTTGTTAAGGGCTATGAAAGGAGTTCTAAAGAAGAGAGTTGATGCTACGGATAAACGATCTAAACCCCAAAACTTCACTTATAGGATTGATGGTTTTCCTTTAGGTTTACAAGTTTGGTTTTACGAATGTTGTTCTGTTGTTAAAGGTTTGTATGCTTGGAAGATTGTGAATAGGATCCCGAAAATACTAAATTGGACATCAAATATCCAACCAGTGTTTAAGGTGTTGCAGAAGAATCTTTCCAGAGCTCGAAATGTACATTTTTAGGTTTTGCATTTTAATCTCTAATGTTTTCATGATTTGTTAATTTTGATTGGTTGTTTATACTCTGATTTCTGCTTTTCTAAGTGAAAGTGAATAGTGTTCTGCTATTGACGCTAAGGTTAGAAGTTGGTAGAATTAAAGTCATGTTTGAAGATTGAAGGCTCTTCAGATTCTTCTAATTCAGAGAGTGGTGTTGGCGGATCTAGTGGCTATGATGAAAGAATTTGCAACATGGCAGTTAACTTGGTTTCAAAGTTAATTTTTTAACTACATATTACAAAAAATTCAAGAGTGATATTATGGAAAAGTTTGAAGACATTTCCACTAAATTTAGGTAGACTTTCAGTTTAATAGATAGAATTGAAAAGCATGTTGGTTTGCAAAATTATAAAGACGTAATATGTTGTACTCAATATGTACTCTATTTGTACTCGTTGTTCTCAATGTTTTATGTATGTATGTATGTATGTATGTATGTATGTATGTATGTATGACATTGTGTATTCATTATGTACTCTTGTTGTACTAATTATTTCGTGATAGATCACCCAAGTTGAAAAGCATGAAAAATCGAAGATGGCAGCTTATGTAAGTGAAAGTTTTAACTTGAAGGAACTTCTGTAGGAGGATGATGTGTCTACTGGTGATGATGTTGACAATAGCGTTAACATCAATGAAGCGGAGAGGCTGATGTTCATGATGGAGATCATGCTAAAGGTGAAGTTGTTGCAGTAGGTGAAGAAGATCTGGCTAAAGGTGAAGTTGTTACAGTTGCTGCAGAGGTTGATGCTGCTAATGATGAGGGTGCCATCGTTGGTGAAGGTTTTACTAAGGATAATGTAGATATTGTAAAGGTAATATCTTGTACTCGATATGTACTCTATTTGTACTCTTTTGTTTTGAGGTCTTTGGATCTAAATGCATCTGTGGCTATACTCATTTTCTGTTATTAGGGCACCCATCCAAAAAAGAATGTAACATGCAAGACAACAGCTCCTGCTAGTGGTAATGTTGATGTTGTTCTACCAAGTGATGTTGAGGTTGATGCTGGTGGAAATTTTGATGTTGTTGTTGCAGAGGTTGATACTGGTAATGATGAAGGTGTTGTGGTTAATCCAGATATTAAAAAGGTAATGACTTGTACTCTGTTTGTACTCGTTTGTGTTAATGTCTTTTGATGGAAATGCAATAATGATTTTGTGTACTCATGTCATAGTCCTTTTTTTGTTTGATAGAGCAATTAACTTGAAGAGCATGTTACATCCGAGGTTGTACATGATGTTGTTGAGAATCCAACTGCTGAAGAAGATGTTGTTATGCCTCATCCATCTAGGATTCTTAAAGCTACTCCTGTTTTACAATCACCATATGTAAATAGTTTTGGAAGTTTTGGAGAATATATTGGTGATAAAGATAAGTATAGCTTGTTTTGAGGTGGTTTTCCTTTGGACAATAAACTTGATTCAGTTGTTGCTGGCATGAGATCTTCTTACCATGTGTGAGTGACTATTGGATTTGACAAGAAAAGGAAGCAAGTTTTCTTATTTGTTGTTTGTTTTGTTTCATATGCTTTCTATTATTTCTTTATTTTACTTATTTTTTTGGTTTTTTTCAGGAAGAAACTGTATAATGATGAGGTTGATGTTCTTGATCCTGTTTTTGTAATTGGTAAAGAGATAATCAAGTCTAAGACTTAGTTTGTTGACTTGTCGTACTGTGGTCGTTATATGTGGTCTTCGCTATGTATGTTTTTTATTTTGTCAAGTTTTGTTCTTTATTTATACTCGTTATATACTGACTTATGTGTTTTATTTTTTTGGTGGTTGCAACATATTAATTCCCTCTTTTACTACCTGAAGAAAAATGGCAAGTATAGGAATATGAAGAAAAAAATTATGACCACTGACGACATTTTTGACCAGTACGTTAAGGATAATCATGCTACTTGTGTTGAGTGTGGTAGGAGTGACACTATTTTTAGTCCAGATGATATTATTGCCAGCTAATATAAATGGACTTGCAATGCCTTTCACCACTTCGTGGGACAAGGTTGATAGTGTTCTTATTCTGATTCATCATACCAATCATTGGTTTTTGGTGAGGTTTTCATTGTCTAAGAGAAATATATTTGTGTATGATTCCATCCGGAGTGATGAGCATGAAAAGAGTGTTTATGAGTGTTTGGAAGCTCATAATGTCATTATGGGCAAGTATATGACTCTTTGCAATAAATGAGGCTCAATGAAGTATCCCAGTTTACGATTAAAAAGTCCTGATGAGCATATGTCTACTATGATGGTTAATGGCCTTCCGAAGGTAAGTAAAATGTAAGTCTTTTTGTTTTAGTGTAGTGTTTGTACTCTTTTTGTACTCTGTTTGTACTCATCTGACATTGTATTTTTCTTTTAACTTTTTTCCCTTTACATTGATTGTGGTGCCTTCACCTTTGCCAATGCAGAGTACCTTATCATGGGCAAGCGATTGTTAAAGGCTTTTGATGTTAATGTTTATCATAAGAGGTTTGCTTGTCTGCTCTATCACTATGGCAAAATGAAACATGATAATCAGGTTGAAAATGATGTTGAAGAAGAGTCGTGAAGCTGGTTGCACAAGGCTGATTTGTTTTGAAATAGATTAACAGTAGCAAATGTAATGTGAATATTAGTGTTTTAGTTTCAAGTATCTTTTGAATGAATAGAAATGTAAATTCTTTAAATTCTATAATGAAATGTAAGTATCTTTGTTGTTGATCATTTTATCGACCTGTTACTACGTGTTCTTCGATTGTGCTTTACCATACCACATCTGATGCAATGTTTCTTTGACTTCTGTTATGATGCAACTTTGATTCTTCTTTTTTTTACGTCTTCCTGGTTTGCTTCTTCCAATTGGTTCCAATACTATATCCTTTTAGACTTCATTTGGCATTAGAATTGTTTGAACTGTATTAATTGGATAGATAACTGGAGTATATGCTGCCTGAAATGCCTTGTTAGCATAGTATCCGGAACAGTGCTTATATGGGTCTATTTTTTTCATTAGTTACTGCTAATGCATGTGCACATAGGAACTCATTTATCTTAAACCTGTAGTATGTGCATTTCTGTTATTGTTGGTTCACAACATACTTTTCCTGGAAGTCCTTAACCATGTAAGCATTGTCAGATGATGGCTTCACCTGCAAAATGGATTTTGTACTAGTTATGTACTCTCCATGTACTAGCAAAAAATTGTAAGCTGAATAATTGTTGAGAATGTACACTAGTTGTACTCAAATGAATCTTCAAGCCATGAAAATTTTAACTAACTCATTAGAGGGGTTTGGCTTTGAAAGTAACATTATGTACTCGTAATGTACTCTGGTTGTACTTGTTTTAGTTAATAGCTAAGAGATATTAGATAATGTATTATATTTGTACTCTGGTTATACTCGTATAAATAAAGAGAGAGGATTGCAATAGGAAGCTAACCTTTATAGTGATGGCATAAGTCATGTTCTGATTTTGTAGCATCTTTTTCATACTTTTTTGTCAGTATGGTAGATGTTCTCGTTGTTATCTCCTTGTTTGTATGGCTTCAATCCTACACAAATGATCTCAAAGTTTCAATTAAGGCTTTTATTGGAAGCTCTCTTGTTGCATTGTTTGTGGCTTTGATGGATTTTGTAATGTTCGATGTCATAACAGATCGTCTATGCTCTGTTGCATACAGAACTGCCCACTTTTCGTATCTAATGTCTTCTTCCAGATTGTGTTGTATTTGGTTGTCCAACTTTCCCAGTTCTATCATATAATGGTTGAATTTATGTATAGTGTATGCTTTTGTTGCTTTCATGAACAACCTGGACATTTTCTTGGTTTTCTTCTTGAATTTTGTCTTCAAGTTTTTAGAATGTGATATGTACAAGCATAGTGTCCAACACTGGGATAAACAGTAGCTACTTCTTTTGTGATACTTTCATGTCTGTCCGAAATAAAGCACATTCCCAGTCTATACTCATACGCTTTTTTGAACATTTGAAAAACCTATGTGTATACAGCATCATTTTCTGAATCAACCATTGCAAAAGCCAATGGATATATCTTACTTGTAGCATTGTGTGTACACACTATGATTAAAGTTCCACCATATATTGATTTTAAGAAAGCTCCATCAAAAACAACAGTTGGTCAGTAATCTATCAATCCTTCAATTAAAGCAGTAAGTGCAATGAATAGATACAAGAATGTACCATCAGGTTTTTTTTCCAATTGTATGATGGATCCTGGGTCTATAACATTCAGTAGATATAAGTAGGTCAGTAGTTCATGATAGGATTTTGATGGGTTGCCGAGTACTTGCTCCAGTGCTTTCTCCTTAGCTCTCCATGCCGTGACATATTTGGTTTTAATCCTAAAGGTGTTTCTCATATCATCTTGTATTTGTCTCGAGTCATAAGTTGTCTTCATATTGATGTACATGTTCTTAATCAGTTTAGCAATGAAGGTTGAAGGGGCCTGCATATTACTGTTGAATCTTGATTGGATTGAACAAGTGTGTACTTTGTTGAATTCTCATACTCTGAATGTACTTGATTTGTACACAGATGAAGTCTTGATATACAAATTGCAGTCTTTGTCGATGCAACTGACATAGTAGAATTTGTTGCATGATTTGTCCACTTTGTACTGAAAGTGATTGGTAAAGGCATAGTATTTGATCGTTGCTTGTTTCTTTGTCTTTGAATATTTTTCCCTCTTTTATTTGAATTTGATTGGCATTATAAATGTCAAATGCAGCTTCAGCCTCACTGTTTTTACTGTCCTCATCGTTTGAAGCAGTTCTCATGTTGTCTATGAGATCTCTTGCAACTTCTTATGTGAATTCGAACATATCTTTTGTGCTTGATTTAGTTATCCTAAACTCTGCATTGATTAGTTGGTAGACCAAGTTTGTTGTGCACTCAGTTACATATGAGATGAGCATATCTATTGAAAATAGTGTGTTTTCATCATCATCAACTACCATGAGTGGTTGGCTTTCTATTATTGTGATGCATATAGGGTATTTTGTGAAGTCTTTCTCATTCTTTTTCAGTTTAATGTAGAATGAGAGGCTCAAATCATCATCAATCTGGAATGTAGGGTAGTGTATGTCCAATTGATACATGATACTAATTGAGTTGTTCCCACTTTTTATACCCAAGTGGTTGTAGATTGATTGCCAAAATTTGGCATAGTCAGAACCGCTTTGCAATTGCATCCCTCATACACTGAAGTTGTTGAAATTCCCATCAGTATCCCATTCTCCACGATGTTGTAGTATTATAGCTAGTTCTTCCATTTTTCAGTTGTGTCCCTGAAATATGAAACAATAGTCCATATTAGAAAAGAAGCATGTACTCTGTTTGTACTCTCATTGTACTCATTAACATAATAATGAAATGCAGTGCCATATTCATGTTTCAGTCTGTACTTGATATGTACTCTTGTTGCATACATTTCTGATAATGTAATATGTTGTTCAATAGACTATGTCTAATAAAAGCATGTACTCTGTTTGTACTCTACTTGTACTTAGTAACATAATAAATAAGTCCAAAGCCAGTCTTAATTCAGTCTGTACTGTTTTATCTAGCCCGAATTTTGCCTAAAAGCGCGTTGTCACATACTATTTTATCTAGCCCGAATTTTGCCTAAGTGTTGGCAAGAATTAATATTGCATAATGTGTCTAGACCAAGATGTGTGCCGCGGAAGTCTCTCCAATATGCTGGAGAGTTACGAAAAAATGCTAAGTGTATGGAGTACCAAACCTTGCCAAGTAAATCTCTAGAATGTACTAGAGTGATGAAGAAAATTGGCTAAGGCATGAAGTTGTCAATAAGCTTCCGAAAAATTTCAGGTTGTGTTGTTTATTCCATACTTCTCCACATTATTCTAGAAACTTCCATACTATATTGCATATACTTCAACATTCTCCTAAACTCTAGAATATTCTAATACTTACTAGATAATATTTGTACATAAGAATTGTATAGAAAATTCTAGACCAACTTATTGCAGCCACACATTGAGGAGGTGAATTGCCTATATAAAGGTCATCCATCTCATTTGTAAAGCATGCTTGTATACATCCACACGTTGAGCAATTGTAAAAAGTTTACATTCCAACAAGCTCTAATTACTCAAGACTCACTCTCTAACACACTTAAACCTCTCATTGCCTAATTAGCTTATCATGTCTCATTCGAGATTAATTCTAAGACTTACTTAGTTCTGTTTGTCTCTTGAAATAGACTAAGTGTCACGCGCATTGACTAATATCAAAACCTAAGTGCATGACAACGTGCTGTCTTGTTGTTTCCTTTTTGGGTATGTTTATTTGTGTAATTTTATTTACTAAAGTATAATATTTGTGTGCTTGATCCGATTATTTTTATAGAACGGAAAAAATATCATATTTTAAAACATGTAAAATTTAATAACCCACGCAAGCGCTCACCTGCATCAAATTAGAATTGGCGTACTTCACATTGAAAAACCTGTTTGAGCGTCCCCATTCAAAAAAGTTATACAAAAACAATCTCAACCTTCATCTCTGTCTTACACGATTTGATTAAATCAAACATCATTGAACTTGCCCATTCTCAACCCCACCACTTAGCTGGCTCTCGTCGAACGCCTTGATCAAATCAGGATCAACATTCTCCTCAGGCTCCCACGTGGCATCATCTATATCTGTCCATTTCACTAAATACTCATTTTTCCCATCATCGCCAACTCTCTTTCCCATCACACTCTCAGCCACGGCGTATTCTAGCCCAGCCTCGTAGTCCCTCACTAGATCCTCCGCGATCAAGCCAGCTTTGACCCACTCGTTATCTCCACCGTCCTTCCATTTGACCAAATATTCCACGTCACCACCTCTCCCTCTCTTCTCCATGATCTCCTGCACCTCCGCGTACTCGAATATTTCCTCCTCTAAAATCTTTATTACACTTTCTAACCCAAGTCTTCTCGCAAATTGCATTGGGTTCCCTTTTGGGGTCACTTTTAATATTTCCTTGGCTAAATTTAACGGCGTTAATCCCCTGTCATCTTCCACGTCAGCATCCGCTCCTAACTCCACCAATAACTTCACCACACCCGGCTTCACGTACCCAGCCGCCATGTGAAGAGCCGTTAAGCCGCCACTGTTATCTCGGTGATTCAAATCGGCTCGAGCTTCGGCTAGCAGTTTAACACACGGCTCAGAGCCGAGACCGGATACAAAGAGCAATGCTGTACGGCCATCTTTGTCTACGGCATCCACGTCACGGCCGTCATCTTCGGCGAGAATCCGGCTAAGAGCCGACTCGTCGGCTTTTTTAGCGGCGGTCCACCAGGGAGTTTCGTACTCCGCCACCACGTCACGGGCAAT
>CAODLS010646422.1:0-11060 GCA_948243855.1 Flueggea neowawraea | reverse complement strand
TTTCCTTTTTACCTCAAAGCCCTCATGAAGCACAGGTGATCGAGCACTCTCCCATAAAATCACATGGTTATCTGGGTAGAGACTCTGGTCCAAGTATATGGTTATTTTCTTGAAGTACGATGAGAATTTAGGGTATGATTTCTGTGGCATTCCGGCCAGCATAGGATCTTTTCCGTCTTCGAAAATCTTCCCAATAATCTTCAATGACCATGAAGGTGAATCTGCATTCTTATTCTCATGGCCTCCTTGCCCCTGGTTCTCAAAAGTGTTGAATATGTATACCCTGAGGGTTTTCCTCACACGTGGAGGGTTTTTAATCGACTCCTGAATTTCCATCTTCTTTCTGGACATAGTAGCATCTATTCTACCCTCAAATTCAAGCAACTGAGTATAAAGGGCAGACTCTGGCAAAATTGCAGCCACTTTATCAGGTATGTGATTCTCAGGAAGCTTTCTCTTCTGCCTACGTGCAGCTGGTGTCAACTCCATGGTTTTAAAAGGTGAACTAGTGTTAGCATTCCACCTGAAGGTCTAGAAGGTGGTTTCTGGCTAGCCCTTTTAGCAGATGCAGTACTAGGAGTGGAAGATGACAAACCAACACTTCCAGTACTAGGATTTTGTGGCTGGATAAAAGATTGATTCATAGATTGTGTCTGAGCTTGGAATTGATTATGAGCTCCATGCACTTGTGCCTGCATCTGACAGTGGCCAAGCACTTGAGCTTGAGGCTCAGACAACTGAAAGTGTCCAGGAAAGTGGACAGCACCATGTCCTTGAGATTGAGAATGGGCGACAAGGTGTGGCGATTGGTGGTTAATAGGCACAGACTGCGCTACTCCACCAGAACTAGCACATGAGGATGGAACCCCCATAGCTCTCGTTGGGTTATTGTTGTTCATTAATATATAGAAGATCCTCCCAAATCACAGTCTCCCCAAAAACAAAATCACCCACATCAAACAACACAAAACCCCAATTAGCTCCCCAGAAACCAATATCACATCGACACTCAGATTCTGGGTATACAATTTAGCTTTCAGTTCTCGAATTTCACATCTTCCAAGCACTAAAGGCCCTTTAACACTGAACGAGGAATCGGAACAACCATAATTCGAAACCCTAATCCGAGAAAGAAAGCCCTATGATTCGCAACTTATCTCCAACTTTAGAACAGCTAGAGAATGTAGCTCAGAACACAATTACATAAAAGCGGTACTTAAAGCTACCTTCTCTTTTGTTCTGCTGCTACCAATTCAGAAACAATTGTCCATAAAATTTATGCAACCACACATATCGCATGCATTAATGTTAACAAAATTAAGAAAAAAAAGAAATTCTTACAAGAATATGAATAGGCCTCGAACTGAACTGTGCCTTCGCACTTTTGTGTCAGTTTCAAACTCTTCTCTTTGAGATCGGTTATGGAGCCAAAACAGTATTTTTATTTTTCTTTTTGGTTCTTCTCTTCTATGCTTCACGGTTCACCAACGCCTCTGTTTTATTTAGACTTTTTTAACTGAGGTAAATACCCTTCTATGGCTCTGTGCACAGATAAGCCCAATATGGGCCCAATTATACAGCTGCAGCTAAACATGAAGGAAACTATGCAGTACAGGAGACCAAGTTTCATTAATTCTGTCTGCATACTAGAGTTTCACATATTTATATTTTTCCGTGACGGTTTGGTTGCTAATTCGGGCTCGTATTGTATTAGTGTTGGATTGTTCAGGTCTAATTCATTTGTTCTCGGTAAGATGTTATGGTGACTTCACTCAGCACGAGCCCAAGTCCGTGTCCGGGTGTCAGTTATGGCTATCAGGAACATTCCGTAATGAGGAGGATGTCTTCGGGTTTAAAAAGCATGCATGATTAAGCCCAGCTGAGGTATACCACCTACCGGTCGCTCCCGCCCCCTCTTTTCATCGATAAAAAAAATATTTATATTTTTGAATGTTGTTGACACAAACAATGTTTGGTATTCAAACGGTATTCAAATAGTATTCACTCAGTTTCCATCCATCTCAATATATTTATACTTTAGTATTCAAGTGGTATTCAATTAGTATTCGATATTATTGATTTTTCTTTTCCAGTGTTGGAATGTGAAATGCACACACGTGGTAACTGTAGGGGCACGTGAATGCCCCTCTCGCGCACACGGTGTTTGCGTAATTTTTGTCGCTTTAAATTTTCGCTGGTAATTTGGACTAGCATTAGTTTTTCTTGGATATTATATTGTAATATTTGAAACTTTAAATAGTAAATAAGCTTGCCCCTTTAACATGACCATGACAAATCAGCGAGTTGATTCGATGTAACAGGTCGAGCATCTTCTTCCAAAAAAACATGACCAAACATGGATCAATCGGGCTAGAATTAAACTGTGAAAAAACCATTTGAAAGCAGCCCCAAATCTAGACCGAGAATATGTTAGTCTGTTTGGTTCAAGTTCAAGATTTTCACATCAAGTTAATTATGTTGTATATCCCAATTAAATCATATACTTTTATAAATAAAAATATTGGTTTTGCCAGTATTTTTTTAGTACCATAAATACAAAGTTAGATCTTAAAAATGTTATTATATTGAAATAAATTCACAAAAACACCACAATTAATCAAATAAAACCATTTATTTGTCTAAAATTTAGTTTATTTTGTATTTTTATTTCTCTCTTCTTGATTCAACTGTCTCTCCCTTCCTGTTTTCTTCTCCTCTCTCTCTCTCTCTCTCTCTAAAAACCCTAGCTCCTCCTCTTTCTTCTCAGTTGTCATCCTCCTTTCTCCTCCTCATGAGCCCTTCTCTCTTCCTCATAGTCCTTTTCTCCTTCGCTGTGTTTCATCCCACCGCTCGACCAGATCTGAAAAAAATTGAGACGAAGAGTCATAGTGATGTGAAGAGAGACAATGTTGAGTGATGCAAAGAGAAAAGAAGAAAGAGAAAGTGTTGTGGCTGTGGGAGGCGCGATTCGTGATGAACGGCGAGTTGCAACAGGGGCGTGATGTGATCGTAGTGGTGGTGATGACATTTGAATTTGAAACCCTAATTGTTGTTGTTATGTTAAGTTTTCTAAATATCACATTTTTTCGCGAAAATTGCATTTGTCAAATTCAGTTTGTTATATCTGATATTTTTTATATTTGGAAACTTTGGTGGCACAGAACAGAACAAACCGTTTAACCGAACAGGTTTGAACGGTTCGGTTTATTTGGTTTGTTCAGTTTATTTGGTTTTTGTCCATTGGTTTATTCGGTTTGTACGGTTCGGTTCTAGATTTAGAGAACCGAACCGACCGAACAAACCAAATAAACCAAAATTAATTTGGATTTTTAGTTTGAATATTTTTAATTTGGACTTCTAGAATGTATGATTTTGGTTTGGATGAATTCATTTTTATGTTTTTTGTTAGAATGATGATTGATGAAGTATTACATTGTGCATATCATTTGTTTTTATTATAATTTAATTGTTAAATAATTAAATTGTGTTTTTAATAAGCAACATGTTGTAACTTTTTTATGAAATATCATCTTACTTAACAATTTTTGAAGGAAAAAGATGGTCTCTAGTTGGTTTGGTTTATTTCATTACAAATTAATCTAAAATCGAAAAATCAAAAGGACAAGTCAAATAAAAAAGAAAGAAGTGGGTTCTGTTCAGACCATTTTTCTCTTTTCTGTTGAAAACCAAAAAAAAAGTCGGTTAACCGAATAGACCGATCGAACCAATTGGTCAGTTCGGTTTGATTAAAAACCTACCAAAAGTTCGGTTTGATTTGATCAGTTCATGAGAACCATCGGTTTGTTCTGTTTATTTTGGGTTCGAAACCGAAGTGCCACTGGGTTTTACCAAAATCTAAATTTTATTTTAGTATAAATGTTAAATTTTCCGAATCACATCTGAATAGCGGGTTCATGCCAAATTAACGCCTCGGTTTTGTTTGTATTCATGTAAAATAAATCCCTTGTGTTTTAATAGAATACCTCCCCGACACATTGCTTGAATGTTCATATTTGAGGTGTTTACGAGGATATGTTTGTTTCAAGTATATGCATGTTGCATTTAAAAAGACATGTTAATTTTTTTTTTACTGTAATTTATACCAATCTGCAATTTATATCTCAATTCACAAGAAACTAACAGCTGTCATCTTTTTAAATGACATGAAATATAACTTCATTTGAAAAGCAGATATCACCAGCACTACGTTAGAAATTCTGTAACCACCAGAACTTTGCAAATATAATCGCACAGATAGATACATTCAGTTTAACATGCTAGAGATCTTGACGAAAATTTCTATCGATTAAATACTAATTTCTGATCATTTATGGCATGAATTGATAAGCATTATGTATCAAATTACATGGAATGAAAATCATCACATGAATCATGAATTGAAACCAAAGGTTGAAGTGTTCTGTAGAATACCACAACAAAAATTAAGAATGTAGTCAGACTGGTGGACAATTGCACTCGCTCCACCCATAGGCGCTTCTATAACGACAGCAAATCAACACCATTTTTTGTCCGAAAGACGGCTTCAGGGCTGTACTGCTTCTAGAAGTCTCTCATACACTTGTCTTGCAGATAAATCCTCTACCTGATACAACGGAAACCATATATTAGACAAGTGTCCTGGCAGACTAGCATCCTTGGATGTTCAAGTACAAAAATTATATTCAGTTTCAACTGAACTCACAACAAGGAGCTTTGATTTGTTATTCCATCCTCTTTGAAGAGTCATCTGACTCAACCTCAGACCCAACACCCAAGTTAAACCCAAATCTGGTTAAACTTTGACATTTACTATGATGATTAAGGTTAATCTGAATAGAGATATACTTTGCCCATAAACTCCAAAAGTTCATTGTTAGCCTCCCCACGGGCAGCAGGTGCTGCTACAGTAACCCGAACATCATCAGCATTCACTCCTGATCAAAAACATGTTAAATGTCAATCAACTTCATATAACATATACTGATAGCAATTAGACTTCTACTTTGTATAGTTGTGTGAAGCACATATATGTGATTCAAGAGAAGCACCACGTAGTTGGAGGAAATACGTCCCCACATCCTCTCATATCCACATTACTTGCATCGTCTGATTGCCACTCATCTTATGAGTTACTGACACATTAGCATTCATTTATAAACAGTAAACACCATTTGGTTCAGTAATTATGAACACCACAGAAAGAAAGACCACATCATTTCAATATAGGCATTGCAAAATGATGTAAGGACAAGAGGATGCATTATTTCAACAGCATTAAATAATCAATTACTCGTTATAGCAGAGCGCTGTGCACGGTCTTCCACCTCTATGGCCACCTGAACAAGTCCTCCTTCTAACTGTGATATGCAAGGTGGCACAGGAGCATCCTACAATGTATATTTAGAAAATCATTTGAGGATCCAAACACACAGAAAATTGACATAAGAAGAGAATGTTCAACAGACACAATATCATTCATTATGAAGATCCATTAATAGATGTTTCTAGCCTTAACAAATAGTACATGTACCTGAGGATTTGTTTCAGCAACAACAGTACTAAGTGCACCATCGACAAAGTAAATAAATGAAGCAGTCTCCAAATCTTCTTCCGAGCGATAACAAACAAACAATCCACATCCTATACAATTTATACGGAATTGTTTCTCCAACTTCCCTTCACCCCTGATGAGAACAACCAAGAGTTACAAGTATGAGCTCTAGCACAACTAATGAACTTTTCTCTGCTTAAATCTGATGAACATAGTCTGTACACTCAGGTAACAAAGGAAAAGATATGAGGCAAAAATTGGAGCAGCTAATAGCACACTAATTGTTCAAAATATTGAAGTGCAACTCTATAGCTAGTGGGTAGGCGTATAACCTGTTGCACTCCCAAAACGAATACAAATGCAAAACATTGATTAGATATCATCTGTATGAAAACTATGGCATAGGAGATGAACACAAGCATACGTTTGAGGCACTTGTATAACACATTGCACGCACAAAATGAGAGACATTTGAGTAGTCTTTGGGGTAGAGACACCGCGTTGATCATATGCAAACAAGTAGATCTTGCCCAATTAAGGCAACATTGTCCCAATGTCCCCTAACAAATACAGATAAACTAAGAAACTTGCTAGCTGAAATTACCCATAACATTTGTGGCATTCTGATTGATTAAACTAAAATAACTACAGGTAATTTCATATCAAATTATCAATGTTACCATGGAATTAGAATACTTACAATGGAAAAAGAGAAAATTAATCATAATTTCACATCAATAGCAACATAATCAAATCACTAGTGCTCAAATACAAACATGAGATGGAAACCTTTTTAGAAGAACCTTCCCAGCTTCGTTAATATGGAGGCGCGCAAGATGCTTCTTCTTGTCCAAGACGTAGGCTTTATTAGTCTTCCTTCTCGGCATTCTCTGCAACTGAGTATCTTTGAACAAAATATTCATTTATTCAGTATTTCAAAAATAATAAAAAATCAATTAACTTATAAATTGAGAGAGAGAGAGAGAGCACCAGTGATGAGGACATGAACCCCACAATGCTTGCAGTAATAAACGAAGAGATCGGAGTCGGGTCCTTCGGGCGCTGCGTCCTCGCTGGAGTATGTGTGCGTCGTCCTCTTCGGCATATCCTCTCAAAGTTCGGTTCGCCATGCAAATTTTGCTCGGAATGATAAGAAGTAGACGCCAATAGTCTTCCTAACGGTGTCGTTCCGAAAAGTCGTTGCGGTTAGAGATTTATTTGATTTTGTTTGATTAGTAGACGTAGTTGAAAATCTCTCTCTCTCTCTCTCTAAGCCCTCCCTTCCTCTTCCTCTACAACCAAAACCCGAAGACAACCTTCAGCAAGCCGGTGGTGGTGCGAATTTTTTATTATTTTTTCTTCAAAATTTAATCAAACGACGTCGTTTTATAGAACAACATCATTATTTTTCACAGATAAAAAGAGAAGGGCCGAGCAGACTAATGGTAGCTTACCCTCGCCTCAGTAGTTGCTAGAGCAAGTCCTCCTCTAAGCCTGTCGGGATCGAATCAAAGGCCCCAAAATCCGTTCTTCTTAACCACTCGGCTACCCCCGCATCCTCTAGCAAAATCTGAATTTATGTCATTATGCAGATTTTTTTTTGTGCCAACCGACCTGCCGATTTTGGAAATTATGAACTTTGCAACTATTCAAGTAAAATAAATACTGTTAATGTGAAATCAAATTGATACATTTCTTTCAATGAGTCAATTGTGAAGAATACACATCATAGACTACGCAAACTACATGCCATGTTTCTCTCTTCACTTCACAAATAGAGTTTTGTTAAATATGTTCATCAACTATTCCTAATAGGTTCATCAACTATCTGATGGAAATTGGAACCTTCCCTATTTACAAGAAAAGAGTTCCTTGCAGAAGCCATTGTAGTCTTCAAGACTGAACCAGTCCTCTTTCATCTGCATCCTCAAACAGAAAAAACAGAGATTAACCATTTATTCAACATTACTTTTCCTGCAAACTTGAATTGTAGAACATCATGGAGAAGGAGCTCGCAAAGTAGGGGTAGCCCTCATCAATGCTAAAATTTTCAGGAGCACTTTTCATAAATAGATTTGTGAAATAAAGAACATAATTCCCACATTCTTCGCCACTTTTCTGCTCAGGAACCTAAACCACAATCATCTCACTCACAAAAATAAACTCACCAAACAAGGATCAACAAAAGCAATATAGCTGGATTTGTGTCACATCACCTTAGTCACCATGAAAGGAATCCGAGAAATCTGATTCTTGTTCTCCGGCCTTCCCTCTGCTTCGTAGATGTCTAATACAAACCTGAGGTGTAAAGCTACTTCAAAGCCACATAAAAAAAACTACATACACTTAGAATATCACTTACACATACTTTCTTATGGCAGGTTCAAATCGCTTCGGACCAGCACTCTGCAGCGAATCCAACAATAATATGCAGGGTTTCCTGGTTTCAGATTCCAAACTTTCTCCGAAGTTGCAGAAGATCAAAAGAAACCAATGCCTCCTGAAAGTACATAGCACCCCCAAGTCACAGCACCAATTTGAATCAAGCCCAACATCAACGATTGGCGAACTACCAAGTACTTGTCATTGCACAATGGGCACAAATACGTATTGCTTAGTGAAAATCTGCTTCCCTCTAATCCAAGACAACACCTTATCCCTGTAAGAAGCTTTCATGTACAGCGAGAACCACAAACTATCAAGATAGGTAAAAGAATCCCTCTTCTCGGCCGATAATTCCTTTCATAATGTCCTACAACAAATTTTTAAGAACAAACAAAAAATTAGAAACCAAGCGATGCTTAATTTCACATCAAGCTAACAAAGCCATCAAAAGAACATTCTCTACTTAGCTTCCCCTCTTGCCTTGACACAATCTTGCAGTTACTAGCTGTCCGACCTGACCCACTCAAAATAACGATTCACTAAACACTACATTCTCCAATCTAATAAATGTACGGAATTTATCAACTTTGTAATTAGTTACTGAACCCTAGTTCGAAAGAAAGAAGTTTTCCCCAAGAACAAAGCTGGTTCGATGCATAAAGGTTGAAAAAAATAAGTAATGAGCTCTGCTCCATTTATGGATTAGTGTGAGCGGAAGTACCTGAAGGTTTGTATTCGTCGTCGTCGTCGTCTACCGCGACATATTTGTGCTGCCTCTTTTTCATTATTTACAGTTACGCAACTGTAGTGCTATCATAGCTGCGATACGACGCCGTGTGGCGATATTTTCTACTTGAAAACCAGAGGAGGAGAAATTACACTGCTACTCCAGAGGGCAAGCCGGTGAAATTAATGAACCGGAGAAGGTGCAACTGCCGAACGCGAAATTAAAGCTTTTAGAATTGTACGTCAGTTCATAGCTACAGGACGAAGCCCAATGGGTTGTGTAATTCCCTCGTGGAGTACCTGGACGTAGATTCCCTTCTCCATTATTAAGGCTATGTACGGATACAAGGTTAATTGAGATGAATTAAGAGGAAGGAGGGGGTTGGTAGAGAAAACTCAGAAAATATGTTAAAAGTGTTTTCTGAAGTCTTAATAAAATTAGAAAACAGAAAACTTATTTTCTATTTTCTGATTTAGAGAATAATTTCATTTTGAACAGCTAAGTCTATTTTTTGGGTTCTGTTTTGTAACTTTTTAAAAATGGAAATTTCAAAAATAAAACTTTTTAAAAATAGAGATAATTTTTTGTTCCTAAACGCAGCTTTAGTCTTTGTTTGGATGGATGAAAATGAATAGAATAGAAAAGAAAAGAAAAGAATGAAAATGACATTTCTTTTCTATTATTTGGGTAACAACAAATTGATAAAAAACCAGAGAAATAGAGAAAACGGAGAGAAATAAAGGGCAGTTTTTATTTCTTACCAATTTGATGAGAAATGAAAGGAAATGCCATTTCCTTCCTTTCCTTTCTTTTCTTTTCCCTCCTTTCTATAAACATTCAAACAAAGGCTTAAGTTTGTCCTTGTTTAACAAGATTTTTTTTCAAGAAGGGGAACAGGAATAGAGATGGTGTATTAATCTCATTTCCCACATAGGAGCTGAATCATATTCAACCCCAAATCGTGGTGGAATAGAGGGGATAAGGAATTTTGACCATATTCTCTAAAAATATATCCCCTTCTCATTTTTTTAATTTTCCATGTAATATGAGATTAAACTATTTTTTCTTCCCACCATTCCTCATAATTCACCGTATCCTTAAAACCATTCCCTTTCACTCCATTTACAACTGTTGTTGCAACAATGATCTCGATCTTTGTGAAGTTCAAGGTAAATTAGAGATCGAGGGTTCTTTTCCCAAAATTACTATGACGCTCAAGTTAATTATGTGATAGGGTTTTGAAAATTCTTTATAGTTAGTATAACAGATCTTAAGAATGAATGATGAGTTCTATTTATAGTGGTTTTAAGGTAATTGATAAGATTCTCAAAAGATGATTTTTAAGGTATTTAAGTTTGAATGAGAAGATCTGCATTTTATTTTAATGGAAGGTTGAGCTTTTAGAACATAAACTCTCTTTATATTGAGCTTTTATAGATTTAGGACTCGACTTTTATAAGTTTTAGATTTTTGTCACATCAATAGCTTTAGTACTTTAATAATATATTGAACAAAACAATCAATTTATATATAATAATTAGGAATTTTTCTTAAATTTTTGACAAATAATTTTGTCGTTGATTAATATGTGTTATTGTATTTATTTTATTATTTTTTGAAAAATAGTTAAATACACCAATTATTTAGTTAATTGTCAAAAGATTTTTTTTATTTTTTTATTATTATTTATTTAAAAAGAGTTAAACATACTAAGTTAAAATAAATTGACATATTTTATACTATATACAAAGAAATATATTGGCATACATTTGTCGAAAGATAGGAAAAATTATCCAACTTATATATATATTAACATTTATAATTAGGGCTAATTCGTATATTTACTCTAAAAAAATATTTTTTGCTATATTATAAATATGATTGTTTAATTTATTATAAATAAATATGTTGATTGTTATACCTGCTGATTACTATTTTTCTATATTTTATAAGAGTAATTATTTTTTAGAAGAAATTATGAGATAAAACTAAATATTAGATATTTTCGTAGTCAGACAATATTTTCCAGTGATTTCTTATTCCGGAGTTCTAAATAACATTTTAACCATCCACTTAACTCAACTTTCAACTTAATTTTTTTTCAAATTAATTTGACTACACATCTTTATTATTATATGGTTTGTTTTAAAAAATATTTTTAATTAAAATTAAATGAGCATAATTTACAATGCATTGCACTGATATTATTTGACATTTATATAACAAGATAAGTTTTTAGTAATAAAAGGAGAGTTGTAAATTGTTGATGTGCGTAGAATGAAAGTTAAAAATTTAGCAACAGAGATGACATCAAGTCAAATAAGCTCGGAATATAAAAAATATCTAAAATGAAAAATATATTAGAAAATAAAACTTAATAAATCTAAAAATTAAATC
>CAODLS010646361.1:0-13148 GCA_948243855.1 Flueggea neowawraea | reverse complement strand
CCGCTTCATTGCTTTTAACATGAATTGCCCATTTAAGACATTCATCTCTTTGTTGCAGGGAGAACGTGAGTAGCTCCTGACCCAAATGCTTCAACTGATAAATGATGATTGGATGACAAGTACTGATCACATACATCTCTTTCTCTCTTTCATTGTGGACAGGTTTGTGTTGGAGCCCAAGTCCCTTTTAATGAGCGAACAAGAAAACAAACTAAAGGATAGTGAAGCTGCAATAACTTCACTTCAGGTACACATATTTAGTGAATGAAGAGCTCTCTTGTTAATATTCTTATGCATTCAATCCTGATACATTTCTACTTTCTTCCAACTGTTTTAAGGCTTGCTATATAATCCAAAATAATTGATTTCACTTTCCCCAAATTAAGGCTTTCGATATGTATTAAGGGGTAGCTGTTATAGTTTGTTTATTTCTACGGAATTTTGTTGCAAATTTTGACATTCATGTTGGTTTATTAGCTCCACTTTAAGTTTAGAAAAAGGCTTCTTTCTCTAGAAGAAAATGAACTGAAATAAGGCAAATGTTATGCTTTGGACAGACATCAAAGGAATACTTGGAAAAGCAAATGGCAGAGGTGGAAAACAACTTAAGGGAGCTTCTGCAACAAGATCCAGGTCTTGCTCGTCAGATAATGTCAATGACTGTAATGTAATTTTGCCTTTAAAAAGTCTAGAGATTATGCTTCTTTCTGATTTGGATAGTAGCGGGAAGGAATTTGTGATAAGAATATGTTTGTGCAATCTGTTCGCTACATTTCTCCTGTTGATTGCGAGGTAATTTTAGATGACTTGTTTGCAAATTCTTATGCCACTCTGCTGTATCTGCCAGCTTTTTGTGTTGTTGACATAATGATGTCTGCAGTACTTGCTTCCAACTATTGCTACCTGATCAGTTACATTTTACATTAACTTGTAATTATCTGGGAGTAAAATGCTTGTATGGCACATATTTGTACTAGCTGATTCCAAATTTCTGTATGAAAGGTCAACTTTAATTTGCTAAATAGTAAATAGTACGAGGCATGGTGCCATGTGATATGAAATCTTAAGTTCAAGTCTAACTGCTTGATCTTTGGGTGTGGTAGTGCCTGTGACGCTGATTCGACACGTCGAGAGGTTCAAGAACCTCGGCATTAGTTTAGTAGTTAATAATGCTTGTAAATGCATTAGTTTTTCTTTAAACGATATAAGAAATTGTTCCACGTTATATTACCGGTGATTGATTGTACATGCATCTTGTAATAGCATTTTTCTCATAGGATACCAGTGGAGTCATACAGTGACTTGTCAAATCATGAGAGAACAATAAATATAAGTAGTTGTGTTTGACATTCAAGACATCAGTTTAACAATACAAACACCATTGATCGACAACTTTGAAGATCAAAGGCCTATGTGCAGGATTGCGACAGGTAATTATTCTTTTCACTTGAAATTACTCTTTGAAATATTCTACATCGTCACATAGTTGGACTGCTATCTACATGAGGCACAGAGACAAGAATGGCCTCCCTTTTTTTTGGGTTTAAATGGGAATATTTCGATGTCCTTGTGTATTATTGCAGTCAGTCCTTCATTCCTGGAAATACACAGAGATTTATGCCAGCAGAACACGCCTGCGATATTCTCCAAGAGCCCATATGGGAAAGATGTTTCTATAAGATGAGTAGTTGAGAATGCTGTAGCGCATAAATGCTCCAGTAATTTCCTGTCATAAGTGATTAATTAGCACTTGCTCAACTCTGGCCTACTTCCAGATCTCACGAATCAAGCAAGTCTTGTCAAATTCCAGATCTTCTTTCTTTCTTTCTTTCTTTTGTTGACTAGGCAACTCCTAGATCAGTTTAATTTATATTGGTTTTTCAGAAAAGCATGGTTAGTTATGAGTTACCTGCTGAGGGAAGTCACCGTCATCCATCTGTGAACTGATCAAGAACCTTATACCATGATGGATTGGGGCAGGATCTATCGCGGCCTGTTAACCATGAAAACATTCATCATCTCAAGTCAACAACTGGCTTCCACAACAAAAACTACTCTTTGCATAGATTTTGGAACTGACCTGGCCAGCATCAATGAGAGATAATAACGCCCATGCAGTCTGCACTAAATTTGCAAGGTTGCCTTCAATATTTGTATACACCTTTGTTTTTGTCCCTTAGCCAGATGAATACATCAATGCTCGACAAATTAATTATTGGACAATACAACTTATGGAACCAAAATAATGCAAACCTTATTTTGACACGAAAGATAACTCTCTCCCCATCCACCACAAGGCAGTTGCTTGGACAGTAAGAATTCACAAGCTCTTCGCAAGGCTGGGCTATTGTGGTAGTTCCTTCCACAAGTAGCAAGCCCCTCAACAGCAAACCATGTGCCATAGGTATAGCAAATGCCCCAGCAACCATACCTATGCAACCCAAAACCTCTTTTAAACATGATCAGCTAATCTGGTAGTTGTAAGACAATGTAATTGGAAAGGGGTTTACCATGAACCATCAGAATTTTGAGTATCTTCGATATATTGGACTGCTTTTGCAATGGCAACATCTATTTCTTGTCTTCGGTGGTTCGGATGTAATTTCCTGAACATTGCTAACCCTTGAATTGCAGAGGAAGTGCATTCTACATACCTGAAGAGACAAAAGCAAGTGTTAGTGATAGGCAACAAAACCATTTACGTACTATTGAATGTGAGGTAAGTGTCTTACTCTTTCTCAATTAGTGTGTCTTCGAAGAACTCGATTGGATTCAACTTCTAAAATATATATAAAACAATGTTGAGGTAAACATAGTTTAACTAAATATTCAAAATAAGTAAAATTGATGAGTTTGATGAGAAAGAGGTACCTCCAACCACCGGTAAGCTCTTTGAGGCTCCCAAGCTGAGAAGCCGCCATTGCTACTCTGTAATTTTTGTGGAAAGACTCAACTTTAGTTTACCCTTCTCATTATGCCTTAAAAGTAAAAAAAAAATAGGATGATCTTATAATTACTTGGAGGGAGAGAATAACATTAACAGCATCATAAAGGCACTCCGTCTCCATCTTCTTCCCTACTAGTTCCGTCGGCATTTTTGAGAACAAGAGCGCACACTACAAAACAAATGTAAATTATGCAACGCAGATAGAAATGACAACCAGAAATTAATGCGGAATTCATTGTTTTGGTACTTTTATTCATCGAATAGGAAGTGGTAATTGGTGCATCACCTTGAGTCCCTCTGCTGTGCAATCAGAAACTTGCAAACCATGATCTCGGGTTGAGAATGTCCATGCACCTTTACTGATGTGTCTGTACATTGCTTCGAAGTCGCCGGAAGGATTTTCACGGACCTTGAAGTTAATTAACCCAGTTTACTTAAGTTTCACTGGGGTGAATGTATTTCTTATCATCATATGTTTGTAGAAGTTCAAGAAACTTCAATACCTGTGAAGCTTTGAGGAAGTCATGCGCTTTACGAAGGGTTGGACCAAATTCATGGCATAGATCACTAGACATAATAGCTTGTATCGCAAAACATGCATCCCATGTTTGACTTCCAAATGACTGCAAATTTATGCATGCGTATATATTAGCATCACATATATATGCTACTAAAATTGTAGGAAGCAAAAGAAAAGGTTTGTAGGGTAACCTGTATTTTTAAGCCATCTTCCGCAAGCCAGTAGTAGTCAGGGAGTCTTGCTAGATGACGCTTGTATGCCTCGCCATCCGAATCTTCCACCCAACACGCAAGAAGACATATCGCCTATCCACGCAACACAAGCAAGTATTTCACTAGCTATAATCATTATTTCAAGTCATTAGAATGTGTTGGAACCAAAAAAAAAACTCTACAAAAACGTTTGCTATGCATAATAATCGCAACCTTTTCTGCATTTCCAATACATATATATCTACTATTCTCATCTTCGTAATGTATATGGTGCATTGTAATTTTTAGAGCTTTCTCCCTCAACATGGAAAAGGGCCAACGTGTCAGAAGTGGCTCCGCAAAGTAGTGAAGAAATCCCCATGTCAAGTCTTGGATGAGAGGACATGAATGGAACGAATCCTCCTGGTAACATGTGTAGTAGATTTCTGGGTAAGCTTAACTTGTGCATGTGTATCAACGTGTACATAATTAAGTAATCTGCAATCTCAGAAATTAGACCTTAGCAAGGGTGTTTCGAGCTTTGTTCCAGTTAATTTGATGGTAGGATTCGTTATAGAGCTCCTTTCTTAATGACCGAGTCAATGGAGTGATCCGACCAACAAATCTCTTGCCATACAAATATGACATCGGCATATAAGTTAAGCGACTGTAGCACAACATGTTGCCTGTACGTTTTTTTGTTAGAGATTGAGTCAAAGTTGCAAAAAGAATTGATCTTTTATATGGCTGTTAATTTTGTGATTCCTAAAATCACTACAAATAGGATTTCAAGATTTGATATTTCTTCCGTATTTGAATTTATTATGTAATCATACTTCCTAGTTTTTGGATTAGTTTGTTAATGTGTATGTCCATATAAAGGCATATGAGAGTGAAATAATAAAAATAGAATTTTGTCCCAAATATTCCTACAATTTTCAATTCGCATAATGGGGATTAGTTAGTCACAATAAGATGACTAGTAATTCTATAAATTGAGGATTTTTTTTTCTCTGTGAATATTTTTTCTAAATGGACCTGGATGAATCGGAAAGCTTCGAGGAAGAAGCCAGAATTCTGGAGGAATCGGATTGCAACCAGACCACTCATACAATCCAATTACCTGCGGTACACCGATATGGTTAATTATTAATCTTAGAACATAAAACCACGTCACTAGACCTATTAACAAGTCATCAAGTGGACTGACCGAAAGCCAAAACTTTCCCCAAGATGGAATTCCAACAAGACCACCATGGTCAAGGATCCATTTCCTGCCTTTAGCCATGGCCATGTCCTCTCCATCTTCTGGCCCTTCTCCAAGTAACCTCAAGCATATGTAGTTTAGTGCTGAACCAAACATTGTGCTGTGACCCTCTATATGTAGCCCCCATCCACCATCTTCGTTCTATATAAGCCAATGCAACTAATGAAGTTTCCAAATCATATATTGAATTATAAGTCAGTTGAAGTTTATAATAAAATATAAAAAGAACGGAAGTGCATAGACCTGATGGTTGTAAATATAACGAATGATTTCGTGTTGGTGGTGAGGGGATAAGACAGAGTTAATCGCACCGATGACATAGAGAGCCATGACAAAAGGAGGGAGGAAAAACAAAGGGCCGGCGGATTCAGCAGGCCAGTGGCCATCGTGGGCCTGAATGGATGAATAGAAGCTAATGACTCTTCTCAAAGTGGTGGTCACTGCCCCCTCCGTGATCTCGTCTCTTTCCTTCAGTTTCGTTGCTGCTGGTGTTTCCCTTTTTGGATTTTCCTTTCTAAGCTGTCCCAGTTTTGGGGAGCATATGAGACAAAAGGGTGAGACAAAAAATATAGACATGTGGGAGTAGACATGTGGGAGGTACTAGATTACCTGCATTCTTATGAGAAGATCGGCACTTTGTTTCTGCTTGAACCGGTTGCTCCTGAATTCTAGACGGAGTCTTTCCACCTCAGCTCGTTCTTGGGGAGTTCCAGAATCAGGATCAAACTCCCAACGTTGTCTTCCAACGTGGTTATTGGTGGTTGTCAGCCATGGGCCGCCCTCTGCTATCTTCAGCCTCCACATCCTCACACTCCTTTATGTGTAATCAAATAGTAGCAACACGGTCCAAAAACTATGCTACTATATGTATTTTTCTAATTTGTTTATTATACAAATTAAATAAGACACATGCAATGAAATAAAATTACCTGAATTAATATGTGACTATATACTAGAAACGAATTGAACAACGGAATTGTTAATATATGATGATATATATGTGCAAGCGTGAAAACACTATGCTTATGATTTGGATTACTGGTGCAAAATTCTTGGCGCAGCCCATCCCTTCTTATAGGCCCTAGTGTAGTGTTCAATTGGATGATAAAACAATTAATTCCTGCTTTATTAATGTGTTAATCAATTATTGTTAATTAATGTTACCGACCGTTCAAAAATGTTAGTTGAATAATTATTAGCCGATGTCTAAAATCATATCTATCGTTAATCAATATATATATATATATATATATAAACTATGGAGTTTTCTCAAACTTTCGCCATGTGCCTTCGTAATTGATTAATACGTGATTTTTTATTTATATTATTATTCTTTAATACACCAATTATGTAGTTAATTAATAAGTGATTTTTTATTTTTATTTTTTTTATTTAAAGAGGGTTGAATGCACTGATTTAAAATATATTGACATATTTTACACTATATACAAAAATATCATCTTTTTGTTATATTATATAAGTAATTTTTTAATTTATTATAAATAAACATGTTCATTGTTAGGGCTAATTCTAATCATTACTCTAAAACGATATTTTTTTCTATATTATATATTTGATTGTTTAATTTATTATAAATAACAAGTTGATTGTTATGTCTAAATTCTTTAAGAGTTTAATTATTTTTAGAAGAAATTGTGATATATAACTAAATATTAGATCTTTTCTTAGTTAGACAATATTTTCCAATGAATTGATTTTTTCAAGAGCTCCAATTAACATTTATCTATCCACTTAACTCAACCTTCAATTTAATTTTAATAAAATTAATTAGACTATATATTTTTATTATTACATAGTTTATTTAAAATTTTATTTTTAATTAAAATTAGATGATTACAATTTACAGTGTAATGCACGGGTATTACTGGCCATTTATATAGAAATATATTTTTAAATAATAAAAGGAGAGTTTGTATTTAAATATTCTTTAAGTATTTTGTTGATGTGTGTAAAATGAGAGTTAAAATAAAGCAACAGAAATGATGTCAAGTCAAATAAACTTGAAGTATGAAAAACATCTAAAACAAAAAAACTTATGAGAAAATAAAACTTAATAAATCTAAAAAGAAAATTATTTAATTAGAACAATACAATTGAGAAATTATATAATAAACATATAAGAGAGGGTCCAACACAAATTCTTGAAAAAAAAATTTCATTGGAGAATATTATTTAACTAAAAAAATATCTAATATTTAGTTATATTTTCACTATTTCTTCTTAAAAATAATTAAACTCTTAAAGAATTTAGAGAAATAGTAATTAGAATTAGGCACAATCATCAATATGTTATTTATAATAAATTAAATAATCACATATATTATACAGAAAATAATTATTGTTTGAGAGTAATTACTAAAAGTAGCCCTAACAATGAATATGTTTCTTTATAATAAATTAAATAATCACGTATATTATATAGCAAAAAAATGATATTTTTTTATATAGTATAAAATATATCAATATATATTAAGTTAGTGTATTCAACTTTATTTAAATGAATAATAATAAAAGAAATATTTTTTTATCAATTAACTACATAGTTGGTATATTTAATTATTTTTGAAAGAGTAATAATATAGGTAAAAAGCTCTGTCTCAATTAACTATGAAGTTACTTATCGAAAACTTAAAAAAACTCACTAACTTTAAATTTTGATATTGATTTTTCAATCTATAGTTTTCATTTATCATAATTTTGTCAAAATTAATTTTAAACAATTAATTAAAATTATTTTTCTTGATTATATCACAATATGAAAAAAAATATCTTATTAAATTAATCTACGCATCGCACAAGTTTAATACTAATTTAAGCTAATTATAGTAGCGGGGAGTCGTTGAGTATGATTAAAGTTTAGGTTTTATTAGTAATTTTAATTTTTTTAACATTATACAATGACTCTACATAAATTAATCCACAGTTCTCTCAAGTTCCAATTTTATATCTTCATTTTTTTTATAGTTGATTCTATATCTGAATTGATTCAATAAAATTTTTAGTTATGAAATTAATTGAAAGCCTCCACAATTAATTAATATAAAATCTGAATCCAATATGTGTTTATCCATCACAAATTGGTAAAGAGTGAGAAAAGAAATAAAGAAGTGCTGATTGCTAGTGGTGAAAGTGAGACAGGAACCTAGGGAAAGTCAAGAATCGAAGAAAGACAAAAAAAAAAAAAATCTATCGGGTCTTTGTCAATGATATGTACTCGCATTTATGCAACTAATTCAGACAGACTTAACGCCGTCGGGAACAGGCCAATCTTCAGCCTTATTTCCCACTTTGCATGTGCACTTATTTATCTGAACATCGTGAACAAAGTATTCATATTCTTTTTTTTAAATATAATATTTTATTTTATTATTTATTTAAATTTTAAATTTATTTTTTATTATAATTTAATTTATTTTTTTAATATTTTATTAATACAATAATTAATAATTTTAATAAATTTATGATTTCTTTTTAAATTTAAAAAAATACTATTTACTCTTTAATATTCTTTATCTATTTTATTAATAAAATATTTATTTTTAATATTATTTTAATATAGAAATTTTAAAAAATAATACATAAATAAAAATAAAATAATATATTTTAATCCTCAGATGATGCTTCCGTGTCCAAACAGTTCAAGTTTACATTAACAAGCGTCTACTTCAACAAGCAAATAATGCGCTCCATAATTAAACATCATCATCATCTTGTTTGTCGAGTAATTAGTCAAAACAATCAGCTTGAAGCGAAATTTTCCAATTTCTTGACTTCATCCTTGAGGATTTAACTCTTTTTATGTAGTACATTTTTTCTTTTCTTGCTTGAATCAATCGGATAAAGGAAGAATTAGATCCAAACAACTGGAATATAAAAGAGAGTAATATTAACTATACTACAATTTTGTTTGATATGTTTATAAAAATTCTCAAAAAATTAATCACAGAAGAAGTATGTTATCTGAGAAGTTAGTTACTTAAAAAATTTAATTTTTATGTATTTAGTATGAAAATATGAAAGTGTAATTATAATATAATTTTTTTATTAATTAAAGATCATAATGCTCTTAAAAAAATACAAGCAATTTAATTGAGCTTCTTAGCAACTAAAGAAGCTTTCCCGTGAAATAGGCTATACAAATACGGATTTATCTCAACTCCCTCACATATACTAGCCCTTTTTTTTTGTCTAGTCAGCCGAGTATATTATGCATCTATTGAAAGAACGCACGTGTTCTCGGTGATGTATTTGAGCGACTAAAGATAAAGAATCATTGTCTATTATGCTACTCAAATGTGATTTTGTAATACCAACCGCATTGGAGTGCACTAAGCACATGTAACATTCATTAAACAATAAATCACAATACATTTTTTCCCAAACTGATACGGAGACCATAGCAAGGGTGGGACATTAAGTAAAAGACGAAATCTCTTATTTATTAGCCTATAAAATGGCACAAGAAACACCGTTGACAGCTTGATTGAGCAACTTAGCAACAAAAGATAAGCAGGTTGGTTGCGTAGTATGTATGCTACACAAATAAAAATTTACCAGGTCTGTTTTTAAGTGTCAGTTCCTGGTGTAGACCATTAAACAAGTCAATATATTTATCTCATAATTAGGCATCAAAGGAAGGACACAAGAGAGAACGCATCTCTACATTAGCAGCCTAAAAAATAGGCACATGAAAAAACAGGCAACCCTCAACTCGTTTCAGCCACTAGCATAAAGCATTGTCGCCAAATAGACTATAAACAAGGCATCTTCATCTCAGTTTCCTTTCGCAATCTAGTGCATTAAGCACCAGACAGTAAAACAACACAAGCCATAAACATTGTATTATTTTTTCTTTTCCAAAATAACGAGGCAACAATATGAAATGGGGATGGGACTTGAAAAGAACAAATCTATTATAGAGTAGCCCAAAAAAGGACAGATGAATCACCAACAATTTGCTAGAGCAACTTAGGCAACTTAGCAACAAAAAGGCAAATGAAAAGGCCGAGTGTACTTTGTTTAGGCAACTTAGCAACAAAAGATACGCCTTCGACGTGTGATGGGATACACACTAAAGAATTTCAGTTCTGCTTTAAGCTGTAGGCACAAGTATAGCCCATCACACAACATGCCATTATCTTGGTCCCATCAAGTGAGGGACTCTAAAAAGAGAAAAAATCTCAAATTTATACTCCAGAACAATTTCCTAGAGCATTTTAGCCATGAAAGATAGGATCAGTTGTTTAATAGGCTACACAACAAATAATAATTTATCACTTCCTTAGGCATCATGAAGATAACCCATCAAACAACAAGCCACTATCCTTATCTCATAAATGGGGGAGCGACAAATAATTAGAATAAATCTGAGAATCAGGGAGGGATGAGTGAAAGAAAATTAAATATCTTAAACCAAAAAATCCGTTAAAACGAAAAATCTTAGGCACCAGTGTTAAAACAAAAAATCTCTCAACACAGAAAATCAAGGGAGGGACAAATTTGAACTGTTGAAACAGAAAATCTTAGGCACCAGTGTAGCCAACAAGCCACTACCTTTGTCTCAGAATCAAGGGAGGGACGATTTTGATCTGTTAAAACAGAAAATCTTAGGCACCAGTGTTGCCAACAACCCACTACCTTTGTCTCAGAATCAAGGGAGGGATGATTTTGATCTGTTAAAACAGAAAATCATACTTAGGCATCAGTGTAGCGAACCAAAAGACACGCCACTATCTTTGGTCTCAGAATCAAGGGAGGGACGTATGATGGGCTACGCACTCGAGGATTTCAGTTCTGCTTTAAGCTGTAGGCACAAGTATAGGCCATCGCACAATATGTCATTATCTTTGTAAAAATAGAGAAAAAAACCTCTAATTTATATTCCAGAACAATTTCCTTGAGCAATTTAGCCATGAATGATAGTACTAGTTGTTTAATAGGCCACATAAAAAAAAAATTATCGCTTCCTCAGGCACCATGATGAAAGCCCATCAAACAACAAGCCACTATCCTTGGGGAGGGACAAGTGAAAGAGAATGAAATCTCTTAAAAGCAGGAAATCTTAGGCACCAGTGTTAAAACAGAAAATCGAGGGACGGACAATTTTGATCTGACACAGAAAAACTCTTAGGCACCAGTGCAACCGACAAGCCACTATCTTTGTTACAGAATCAAGAGAGGGACAATTTCGATCTGTTAAAACAGAAAATCAAGGGAGGGACAATTTTGATCTGTTGAAAACAAGCCACTACTTGTCCCAGAATCAAGGGAGGGACGATTTTGATCTGTTAAAACAAAAAATCTTAAGCACCAGTGTAGCCAACAAGCGACTACCTTTGTCTTACAATCAAGGGAGAGACGACTTTGATATGTTAAAACAGAAAATCTTAGGCACCAGTGTAGCCAACCAAATGACAAGCCACCATCTTTTGTCTCAGAATCAAGAGAGGGACGTGTGATGGGCTACACACTCGAGGATTTCAGTTTTGCTTTAAGCTGTAGGCACAAGTATAGCCCATCACACAACATGTCATTATCTTTGTAAAAATAGAGATAAAATCTCTAGTTTATATTTCAGAACAATTTTCTTGAGCAATTTAGCGATGAAAGATAGGACTAGTTGTTTATTAGGCCACACAAAAAATAAGAATTTATCACTTCCTCAGGCACCATGATGAAAGCCCATAAAAAACAAGCCACTATCCTATGGGAGGGACAAGTGAATGAGAATTAAATCTCTTAAAAGCAGAAAATCTTAGGCACCAGTGTTAAAACAGAAAATTGAGGGAGGGACGATTGTTATCTGTTGAAACAGAAAAACTCTTAGGCACCAGTGCAGCCGACAAGCCACTATCTTTGTCTCAGAATCAAGGGAGGTACAATTTCGATCTGTTAAAACAGAAAATCAAGGGAGGGACGATGTTGATCTGTTACAACGGAAAATCTTAGGCATCAGGGTAGCTGACAAGCCACTGTCTTTGTCTCAGAATTAAGGGAGGGACAATTTCGATCTGTTAAAACAGAAAATCCTTTTTTGAAATGTTGAAACAGAAAATCTTAGGCACCAGTCTAGCTGACAAGCCACTATCTTTGTCTCAGAATCACGGGTGCAATTTCACACCGAATGCCACAGATAAGAAAACAAATATAAACGCAGCAATTTCAAATTAGGAAATCTTTAGGAAATACTAATTTAATCTGTTCAAATAGGAAATCTAAGGCACGAGCATGGCCAATCAAACAACAAGGCACCATCTTTATCAGAATCAACGGAGGGACAAGTGAAAGGAAATAAATACCTCTCTTCTATGTAACGTGTTAACCACACTGTATTGCCTCCGTTAGGATTACCGAGCTATCAACTTTTACCCCGATTGCTGCACAAAAAAGGCACACGAAACAATGATTTCGAATAGGGAAAACCCAAATTCCGATCTGTTAAAAGAAATCTCAGGAAACAGACTGCGACAACGACTTTGAATCAGAAATCTCAAATAACCCTAAAAATCAGTTACAAAGGAAGAAAGCTTGATGTCGAAGAGAAGAGATTCGAAATCGCGGGAGCGAAGCTGGGAGGTTTGCGAGTCTTATTTATAAAGAGTATAGTCGGTGGTAATTAGGTCGATGATGTGTTCTTACTGCAACGTTAACATTTTGACATCCAAGCATATACAAAAAATCTGGCAAAAGCCATATGTAGCCCCTAAATTTATACTCAACATTTATTTAATCCACTAAATTTTAACTTTTAACTATCAATTCATTTAATTTTTTAAAACGAATTTAATAATTCTTTCAAAATAATATCATTATTTTTACTAGACATGTCAAATTTTTTCATCATGAAATTCTTGACATGGATGCCAATGATACCAAAAAATAGTAAAATACATATATAAACCGCTAAACTTTCATTCAACATCTCTCTAGTCCCTGAAGTTTATATTCCACCTATCAATTCGCTGAACTTTCTAAAATTTATATTAAAAATTCCTTCAAATTAATTAAACCAAACTCTCATCAATACAATTATTCCTTAAAGAAAGAACATAAATGTTCTTGTTAATTCTATTTATTCTCAGTATATAATTTTACAACATTACAACTATTCATTGGCGGACCAAAATGAGCATAAACTTATTTAATATCTTTGACAAGTAATTTTGAATTTAGATCATTTTAATGTTACTAAGATACTTTAAA
>CAODLS010646348.1:0-11294 GCA_948243855.1 Flueggea neowawraea | reverse complement strand
GACACTTGCCGAAAATTTGCGACATTAATAACCCGTCAATAGATTATGGACATAGTTAAAGATAATGTTAGGGATATTGTTAGATGGTAAATTTTATATGATGAATATAATATTTATTGCACTCAATGATGTTCGAGATTGTGTTTATCACCATTTGCTATAATATAGATATTACCGTAGGAATAATTAGAACTTAAATAATTATCAAATATTTTTAAAATAAAAAAATTAAATATATTTATGAATAAAAAAAAGATAAAAATATCTAAAATAGTTTTTTCCATATTCGTACGTTTATATATATTGTGATTTCTTTCCGTTTCCGTTAACCCTGTCCTTAGAAATACCAACAGATTCATCATTAGCTTTAACAGAAATGGAGGAAACATAATTTTGCTTATCTTTCAGTCGGTTGGCCTCCTCGGTTCTCATGTGATTGATGAGTTCCTGCATAGCTTATGTTTCAATTGATTTCTATAATCACTCCATGAAGGTGGGAATTTCTCCAACAACACATTTACTTGCAACATTTCCACATTTTCATGCCTTCGCACAGCACATCAGCCACCAGATTTTCATATTCGTGAACTTGGTCCATCACAGGCTTGTCGTCAACCATCTGAAATTGCAGCCACTTTCCTACCACATTTTTTTCTTCCAGCATCATCACCCCCATATCGTTTTTTCTAAGGTGACCCAAATAACCTTAGCTTGTTTTTGATTGACAAATAAATTGAACAATGAGTTCGTCATGTGATTCAACAAGTGCCCTCTCACTGTTTTGTTGTCCTTCTCAAGCCTCTTCTTGAATTAATCATCAGTGTGTTTGGCTTTTTCAGAAATGGGTGCGGTAAGAGGAGTAGTTGGAGGTTGAGAGATCTCTGGTTCTTCAGGTGGAACATCTTGGTACAAAACATAGTAAATTTCTAGTTGTTCAAAAAGAATCAGCAGCTTTTGTGACCATCTCCTGTAGCTTTTTCCGTCAAGTGGTTCAAGTTTGGAGAGATCAGGAAGCGCTTTGTTCAAAGGGAAAGCCATAAATGTAATACCCCGCCCGTTATGGCTAAATCTTCTGTAGTCTTCCGTTCAATTCCGATAAGGTATTCTGTAGAACTTTGATTTAGTTTGAATGAACCTCATTTGTTTCTGAGTAGTTGATTTAATTTTGAAAAGTGACACATAATTTATATCCAAAATATTATAAGAAGTAATTAATATTAAAAGTCTATTACATTAATGGATAATATCTCATATTATATTTATGATCTAAATCATAAAACCCTAAACTATTAATGATTAATCAAATTAATCATACTAATAATTTAATTACCATGAGAGAGAATATTTGTGAACCAATCAAAATCGTTCTTTTTGTGACCTAATAGGCCCACTCGAATTTGGCAATGGGCCTCGTCCCAAACAGTTGGGCCCAAAGTCCATAAGCGGTATTTAGTAATACATTATGACAACCCAAAATTGAGTGGCATCAGTGATCCGAGTTAACCTTTCACAGTTTGATATTTAGTCCTTTTGTCTCACGATATCTATATTAAGTGTAAGGTATGGTCACATGTCAACCTTATATTGCTTAATGCATTTTTTGATCCCAAGTAGATTGATATACAAATGACATTGATAAACCTTTTTATCAATTCATATCAATGTCATTTGAGTATGCATACATTCCATCAATCCTACTCATCAAGTGGCCTAAAGATATCACTCTTCATAAGAGGAACAAATCCATCACTTTCACCATCACTCCTATACAAGATTCATGGCATATCCAATCATAGCCTTTATTATTGCCCTGTTACGGATAACGTTTGACTACGTCAAAACATGTGATTCCTCATGTAGGAGTCGATAGTGAGTTTTAGTCGGAGGACTCAAAACATCACAACTGCATGAAATCTACTTGTGACATTGATCCATGAAATGCTTTCATAGCGGATCAGTCCAATACATATTCCCTAACATTTATCTATGTTCTAAGTGATATCACATATCCATAACTAGTAAAACATGATTATCCTCTTAGCAACATACTAACCTTGACTTGTCATCATTCCCATAATAACAAGCGATTAGAGACATTTAGATTATTATCCTTTTTATCTTATGGTTTTACTATCAAGTCACACACTTGATGACATAAGGAAGAATAATTATTCATGGATGGTTTATTGTCATAAACAATATAATATTTCATAGAATAATATTTATTGTCGAGTAAGGAGAGAGAGTAGATTAGTATTGGAAATGATGTTCCTTTTTTTGTTGTTAAATATGTTCTGGACATTGAGAAGTTGAGATTAAACGCCAAATTTGTATTGCATTTTGTCATTCAATCTTGTATGTTTGCAGTAGTGGATTTTGTTGAAAATTCCTATGTGAAATTTAAAGCTACTTAACTTGAGCGAGGTCGATTCAACCCCATCCACAACTTTCCACTCAAATTTCTGAACCAAATTAGCCACAAAATGCTCTGAAATTCCAAAAAGAAGAGAAAAGTAAAAAAAAAAAGAAATTAGGGTTTATGCCTTATATCTAATATAAAATAGAATCAAGAACATTTTTGTCTTTAAAATTTTATTTAAAATGAACAGGGTGACACATCAGTAATTTACTAACAGATCAATGACGAACTACTAACAGAAGGACTTAAGTGCAACTCGATTTTTCACATCAAGAATGTATATGTAACATTTTAAAAACACGAGAACCGACCTACTAATTAGGATAAATCTGAAGGACTCAGAAATTAATTTTTGAATTTGTCTCCTGTGTGGATTAAGTTTTTTTCCGATTACTGGATGGAATTTTCTTTATTTTATTTTATTACTGGATTCAAATATTTCTCTCTCTAACTTCCTCTTCTTCCTCATCCTCCACCTCATTCTTTGTCTCCACCGACCAACGCCGTTTCTCTACCCTCTTCTTTGTCCTAGAAGACTCGTCATTATCGTCGTCGTCACTTTCCTCTCTCCTTTACTCCACCATTGTTCATGTCTGTCGCTTCTCCTCCACTTCTCTCTAATCTCTGTTGTTCGATCTTCTCTCTGCCACTTTGTCTTTACCTCTGGCGTCTTCTCGTCTGCGTTGAACAGTCATCTCCATGGAGATCTTCTCATCTCTTCGTTAGGAAAGACGATCTCCATTCACCAGGAAGGAGATCAAGATCGATAGGAACGGTTGTTGTTGTGCATTTGACGTGACAGGTGGAGACGAGAGTGATGATGGTGGAGAACTAGTAGTGTGGCAGCTAGGGTTTCACAACTCTAACTGCAACAACATTTTACTCAAGAAAATTATAAAATAATCCATAAACTTTGCAATCCTTAAAATTACAAATTAGTCCTTAAGCAGAAATACACTTTTTAAATAATAAACACTTCTTGAATAGTAATTAGAAACTAATTATTGAATACTTTCTAAAAAACTTATAAAATACTTTTTGAATACTAATAGAATACTTTTATTTAAAATTTATTAAATATTTTTCAATTACTTGTTGAATATTTTTAAAATAGTATTGAAAAATAAATTAACACCAATTGAATATTTGTTGAATAATTATTGAATAGTATTTGAAAACTGATTGAATATTTGTTCAATACAATTTGAAAACTATTTAAATACCAAATGAATACTGGTTTTGAAAAGTTTTTGAGTACCAAATAGAATATTATTTAAAATTGTTTGAATACCAGTTGGATACCTTTATAAAAAATTTTAAATATAAAACAAATGTTGTCAAAAAATAATTAAATACCAATTAAATACTGTTTAATTTTTTTAATATCAATTAAATGCTATTTAAAAACTATTTGAATACCAAATGAATACTTTTTAAAAAAATTTTGAATACCAATCAAACACTTTCTGAAAATTTATTAAATATAAATTCGTTTTTTATTTTTTCTATACATATTTTTTTATATATTTCTTGGTTTTCATTTTTTTTTATTCAAGATCCAATTGATTTCTAATTTTATCTCATTTTTATAAAATTTTATTATGGTGTTCAACCAGTATTCATATAGTATTTAACTGGTATTTGTGTGATCCGGTATTTTTTGCAATTTTTATTTTTAGTTAATAATGGGTGCCCCAATTACCAAAAATTCGGTTTCGTAGATGCAAAAAAAATTAAAGGCGTTATATATTTACAATATCTATTTTATTGAGAATATTTGTGCGATTGTGCCTTAAAATTTCTACTGTTTCCGACATTTTCATCGTCTTCATTTCATGTCTGTCCCTCTCAATATCTAGATACCTCGTACAAACAGCATTATTTTATTTGTTTTCTTTTTTCAATATTTTTTTTTGCCGATTCTTTTTTCAATATTTGAAACAACGTGTACTCATCATACACACGTGTTCTTGGTTACGGGTTGCAATATCTTATAGTCATATCGGAAAGTTTATACTAATTAATTGATTTTCTTTGATGCATGTTGTTAATTACACATATCCTATTTGGGCCTCGTAAAATGCTTACAGTCAGGGACAGGAAAAGCAATTCCCAACGTTGGTATCCAATGTTTCGAAAAGAGGCAGCAGGTTAAAAGAAGCACTCTATACACACTACCACTAGAGTTCCATTTTGTCAACTAACAAGTCGCGGTGCCGGTTTATGTATACCGCATCTTCATAGACCTTTCCACGGTTTATTCAATCACGTACGCAAGGCATAAAAATGGTTTCTTGTACGTTGGAAACCACTTTCCGACTATCAATTCCATTGTTTTAATAGCAACTGCTGTACATTAATTATTTTGTAACTGCTCTTCTGACGTTAATTAATTCGTGTACCTATATATTTGCATAAAGCAAGCAACAAACGTCTAACTTTTGGATATTTAATTGCTAAACGTCTGTTGCAACATTTGGCATTGTCGACTAACTTTTCTTTTTTTTTTATTATTATTTTGGACCATTTAAATTATCCAAAAATACCCATTGTTGTTTCTGAGGGGAAAAAAATTAAATATCGTGAAGATCAATTCAAGCATAGTTTATTATTTTGAAAATTTTAGCTGAGTTGGGAATAAGAAGTGCCACTTATAATGGCATGGTTTCTCTGCCAATGATTTTCTTGAACAATGGCATCACTTGATGACTGGGAAATTGCAATGCACATTTTGGAAGACTTTGCGGTTAATGTAGGATGGGAGATCTGGAAGTCACGAAATCAGCAGATTTTTTGACAAAAATTCACCAGTGTTGAGGACATCTTTTTCTGGATCATATTACATTTCATATTTTTTGCTAAAATGCAAATATAATGCCTTGAGTTTTAGTGGTTATGATGTGTATAGGTATCGGGATACTATTTTCATTTGGGCACAAGTATAATTACTTGCAAGATTTATTCATGTTCTATTTCCTTGCAAAGTTGCTTTTATATCTGTAGTAATAGTTATGACAGACCATCTATTGTATAAAAGTAATTCTGTGAAATTTTTCGTCGCCCGGCCACTGTTTTAGTGGTTGAGGCCTTAATATATTTCACGCATTACTTATAAAAAAAATAGAGTGTCACTTAAAGGTGAAGTCAGTCTAACTAGTTAGATTGGCCTTTCAGGTGAGGATGGGCATTTCGCTGAAGAAAAAAAAATATTTATACAATCTAGTTCCGAAACTTAAGCAGGCATGTACGAGCTACGACCCGCAAATTTGATTGGAATCACTAATCAGTAGTAAATTAAGGTATGTATGAAATATTGATCAAAGTGGACAGGTCATATTTATGTTAATTATATGTCATTGCTAGTTATATCATCACGGACAGCTCGGAGATAGCTGAAGTCTGAAGATGGATAAATATTTTGTAGATTTCAGATGAGCAGAGAGAATCCAAAAATCATATATTTGGAAGAAAGAATCCAATAGTAAATATCATCTGATTTTCACCTACAAAATTGTAAGATTGGAAGGTGCTAATTAAAAAGGAGAGCAGAGTTTGAGACTTGTATGTTAAACATATATAGTATGCTCAAAACCAGTGGCGTTCACATTGGGCGCCCGCAGTAATTGCATTACAAAACCATGCATTAATTTTGGTCCAAATTTTAGGTTTTTTGTAGTAGTGAAAAATCCCAAATTGTATGGGTCCTTAAAACCGGGAGTTTTTACCAAAGCATAAGGACATTTGATCATTGAGTTTGAGCGGAGACGTGGCGACCCGCACGAAGCTTTAGGTGCAAAGTGGTGCCTTACGTGTGCCTCGTTCCAATTTATTTGTTTTCCTCTGCTGTCCCTTTCTACTTTCTCCTCCAACAAACAAATGCCCTTTCTTCTATTTCAAACTATCCCTCCTTGTCCTGATACCCTTCTTCTTCCACAAGGTTTACTAAGTTAATGATTTATGTAGCTACGTCTTAACATTAATGACTCCAAATTAAGCAAAAACAAGGCGGATAATTGATAAAGATAAGATGTCTGTTCAAGTTTTATTTTATAATAAATATATATAAAGGAGAATACATTCATGATATTGTGACATTTGTTAATCTAACTAAGTAATATTTGACAAGACATTACAGTGCCACCTATCACAATCAGTATATTTAACATGGGTGTAGATCTTTCATAATTCTTCAATTAAGCATACAATTCATTGTATTACGTAGATGTAATTACAAATTAAAAATCAGTATAAATGTAATTACAGATAACTTAAAAATTAGGAATGTTACAAACATAATGTTTACATTCAACAATGGTAATCATGTAAACATAATATACATAACCGTTGATTCCTATTTCTTCAAATAATCAACATTAGGTACCTGCAAGAAAAGAAAAGGAAACAAATTCTCTTGACTATCAAATAAAGCATAAATAATCATGAATCATGAGGAAAGGAAACAAATTCATACAAAAAAGGCAGACACGGAAAAGATCACTAATCAAGCACAGGGAAGAGGATGAGGAGTTACTGTGAAATCACCAAAACCCTAAATAAAAGCATCTCTTAACACCAAAACCCTTATGCAACCCTAACAGACACTTATCAATTATAATTTATGTTTTTTAGGTTTAGTTTGAGTAAACATGTTATTTTCATTTGTACCAATTTTTTTTTCTTTGATTAATTTAGGTCTCGATTCATACAGCACCGCATTGTTCTAATCAATCCTGTGAGTTCATACATACATTTACATGACCCCATTTTTCTTTGGTATACCAATGCTCTGTCAATTGCCTGTGCCTCAAATTTTGTACACGCAACACGAATGACACATACATTTACTCTCAAGAAAAAATGTCAGTGTGTTTGTTACATCAACAAAAAATGTCGCACTACAATTTCATTTCCGCATTTAAATATAATGTTAATTATTTATTTCTATTTGCCTCAAATCCCACCGTATCGCGCTAGTCTCCAGCTAGTTTTTTTTCTAAATGATATCTCATATCCATAATCAGTAAAACACGATTATCCACTTAGTAACATACTAACCTTAATTCATTATCATTCCCATGATAACAATTGATTAGAGACATTTAGAATAATATTCCTTTTACCTTATGGTTTTACTATCAATTCATACTTAATGACATAAGGAAGAATAAATTATTCATAGATGGTTTCATATATTATTTCATAGATATGAATGAAATCCTCTTTATGAAATAAATCAAATGATAATGTATATGAATGATTGGACTAGGGCACAAAAATAACATTAGAGGCGTTTAAGTATGCTAGACTTTTCTAGCTATGAGTGTGATGTTCACATAAGGATCGAATGACAAGATTCTCCTTGGTATTATCACAACATATATAAATATGCTCTTGAAGATTATGCAAGGTCTTACCTTGGACGATGAAATCATGTAAGTTTCCACTCCAAACTTTCTATTGAGAAAATGAGCCTTTACATTTCATTAATGTAGGTTGAGGTATAGATTAGCCCAAATGCCAAAATCTATTTGGTAGAGGTAAATTCCACTGGACTTAAGTCAGGATCAGGAACATTCGCACACGCTTGAGGTAGATGAGACAAAATTTAAATTGCTTCCAAGTGTTTTCGATGCATCCCTTTCGTAGAAAGAGATAGCAATCACTCGGATCGATTTCTTGAGATTTTTAAAACCCAACGATATAATTTTCTGATTTAAGCTACCTAACTTTCTTTCTTATCCCTCATCATCCTTAAGAATTCTCTCATTCTGATACATTGATCCTGAAGATTTTAGTTCCTGAGTCTCAAAGAATATGAAATATTTTCCACTCTTTCTTAGTGAAGAAATCAATTCACTTAGAATGAGACTTCTTGTAACTCACTACTATGCCATTGTTATCTTCTTACAAGTATCATTTTGATACATCAAGGTATATAACACCTCGAACCTCTTCGTCTTTATGACCCATTTAATTTATTTAACATTCCAACATAATTCAAATTAAAAATGTAATTAAAATTAACACAAAAAAATTCAAATAAAATAAAATGTTCAAAGTTCATACGGAAATAAATATCTAAAAATACAAAGTTTATACATATTTTGGATAATTTAATCTCATATTTTGCATAATTTAATTACATATATTATATTAAATGGGTTCGCGGGTCAACACGACACGACCGTTTAGTTCGTGTCATAAATGGGTCGATCTGTTTATGACACGAACCTATTTAAGTCCAATCTTAACTCGCTAATTTGGCGCGTTAAGTGTGTCGTATTATCGTGTCGTGACCCATTTTGACACTCCTATCTAGTATTCTCTCTTTGCTATGCTCGCCTAATACTCCCACTTGAACTAATAGACAACTTGAACTTACACAATCGCCTAATACTCCCACTAAACTAATTGATGTAATCGATTTTGCTAATGTGACTAAGTTGCGTACATTAACTTCACATAATCTCTCATGATCAAGTGAAGTAGCAATGAATAGAAACAAGGTCTACTAATATTTAGATCATTTACCTTAACTAAGAAACCACTTTTAACGCCAAAGTAGTCCCCACTCAAATACAATCTAAAAAGTACCATTATTTTTAAAACCCAGATTGAAATCAAACTTCAATAAGTTCATGATAGAATCTATTATAAGAAGATTTGGCTTTTGTATAAGACTAGCTCGCATATACCAATTCTTTATACTCCCACTTTTGAATTGTTCCTTGTATACTCAACTTGTTCTTTCTTTAGAACTAGTTGAAATCTAACGAAGTCGCATCAAAACTTCATTGCGGGGATCCTTGAAGTTAAATTAACCATCAACTAACAACAAAATTCACTTGAGAACATTGAATAAGGTAATTCTTCTCACTTGTGTGAGTTTGAACAACATATCCCCAAAGATGCATCATCTTACATATGATGTGTCTTTGGTATTTTACATTTTACTCGCAAAATATCAATGTTGTCAATGTTTAAGGATTACCTTGAAATTTTGCCTAATCCAGTTCTTAAAAACTTAGGTTCTTACACCTATTTATTCGCCTTTATATCGGAATTTATCCAATAGAATAAGATGTTATCAAATTCCTCACAATCTCATATTTAAGATAAATGTGGGTTAGGTGCAACTCGATTTGCCCATAATTTCTAGGCAAGAAGTGGATAACAGCTTGGACATTGTCCTTCATGACACTATGATTAGCATCACTAGCTCTCTAATCATGTAGGCCTCTTGCTCTACTTCCTTGATTAGGACACACATAACATGGATGGTCAAAGGCCACGAGCAAAATTACTGTCGCGCCAACTAACTGCTCTTTAAATGCAACTTGCAAATGCATTGCATCTTGATACTTGCAAAGTAGCCAAATGAATTCATCATCCATTATGCTAACAAGATGATGGATGTAGTGAAATGTTCTCACTTCCATATCTGAAAGACATTTCGGTCCAAAGTGTTGAGTGACCTTCTACTCCTCCTTGAATTTGGTCATAACCAAGTTAAAATGGACACGAGCTTTTGCTCTTAGAGTACACGCTGGATTTTTCTAATCTAGGATTTATGATTATTTTCTCCTAAGCTCAAAATATCTTAACATACACCCTCGTATGACTCAACATCAATTGACTTTATAAGCAGTGAATACCACAAATAAACATGACAAACAATAAAACAAAGTTGCACACAAGTAATTCACAACAATACACATATATTCACCATCAACCAAAATTAAACTAACATAGCCTCTTATTAAACTTCGAATCGAAAAGTACCATAGGTGCACAATCATCATTTTAGTCTTAATAATCAACCATACTATATTTAACTTTATAGACAGTAAATAATGAGTGTTCAGATTCACTTTTAAAGTCCACATGACGTAGAGGAATCCATGTTAGTCATCTCAATTATCAAGGCAAATTTAATAATTGGATAATATATTCAACATATAAAAATATTGCATATTAAATTAAGGCAAATCAACATAATAATAAGCCAAAAAATAAATGGAGTAAGCATCATTTATTGAGCCAACATGCAATCCAAACAATTAATCTCAAGTTAATACACATACATCAACATTGGTTAGCATTTAATTCACAAACAATAATTATAAATTATCGCCAAAATAATACTATTCAAAAATAGTATTAAACTTATGTCACCAATTAGATACAGAATGGACCTTTTTCAACATGTTAAAATAGAATTCACAAGTAGTTATACCATTTTGTTAAGGATTATATAAATCACACGACCCTAAAATGGTTTTCCCTCTTCTAACGATCTCTTTTCTGTGATCATGGATTGATTTTGGACAAACCAATTTCAATATTTTTTTACTTTTTAAAATTTCTAAGTGACTTTTGATGACACTTAGGGAATCATATTTCTATGAAATTTTAGTATGGACCAAAGACTCGACCAATATTTGTGATGATAATTCATATTTTTTTATGAAGTAGTAAAACCTTCATCACTATTACGCACTTAATATGTAATTATTTTCTATTTATGACCACCACCTTTTCAAATATTCTCTTTGAGAGTTATGCAAATTCTTCCTAAATTTGTACTTTGTTCGATGCAATATGATTCTACCTTATTCACACTATTTGTAGCTAATTACAAATAAATCGGCTGCATACCTACTCGTGTATTATCCAAATAATAAGAATCTAATTCTAATTATCTAAATGATAATAATATTTGAACAATTTCGACTCAATTATTTTGAAAACTATTTTTCACAAATAATTCCTGGCATAAAAGATAATTTTCACAATTTTTAAACAATTTTTAACACTTCAAAAAGTTGGAAAAATAGTTAATGTTATTTATATATTATTTTGAACAAATATATGG
>CAODLS010646237.1:0-18361 GCA_948243855.1 Flueggea neowawraea | reverse complement strand
CTTGCAAATGACTTAAAACACAATTTGTTGAGCATAAGTCAGTTCTGTGATAAAAATTGCAAAGTGGTTTTTGAACCAAATAGGTGTGTTGTGTATGATCAGAATGATTGCGCCTTATTTGTTGTTTTTAGACATAACAATATCTAGGTTGTTGACTAGTTTGAAACAAAAGCTTTCAATGAAATATGCCTTGTGAGTGAAAATGATGATACATTGTTGTGGCATAGAAGCTTAGGACATGCTAGCAAGCATACCATTTCAAAGCTTTCAAGAAAAGATTTACTAAAAGGTTTACCAAAAATTAGATTTGAAAAGGATTTAGTGTGTGATGCATGTGTTAAAGGAAAGCATTCAAAATCATCTTTTCAAAGCAAAAACTTGATTTCTACCACAAGACCTTTAGAGATTTTACATATGGACTTGTTTGGTCCCTCTAGCACTTTACGTATTGGTGGAAAAGCTTATTGTTTTGTGATTGCTGATGATTATTCACATTTTACATGGGTTTTCTTTTAGCATATAAAAATGAAACTTTTCATACATTTGCATCTTATAGCAAAAGAGTCCAAAATGAAAAATGATACACCATTATCTCCATTAGGAGTGACAGAGGTGGAGAATTCTCATGTGAGCCATTTGAATCCTATTATGAGGAGCATGGTATTTTGCATAATTTTTATGCTCCAAGGACACCTCAACAAAATGAAGTTGTTGAGAGGAAAAATAGGGCTTTGTAAGAAATGGCAAAGACAATGTTAAATGAGAACAATTTGCCAAAGTATTTTTGGGCTGAGGCTGTAATTACAACATGCTATGTAATGAATTGGGCTCATATTCATTCCATACTCAAAAAGACTCCTTATGAGCTGTGGAAGGGTAGATTGCCCAATATATATTATTTTCATACTTTTGGTTGCAAATGTTTTGTCCACAATAATGGAAAGGAAGCCCTAGGAAAGTTTGATGCTAAATCCAATAAGGGTACTTTCCTTGGTTATTCATCAATTAGTAAGGCATATAGAGACTTTAACAAAAGACTTGAGAAGGTTGAAAATCAATTCATGTCATTTTTTATGAAACTAACCATCTTTGTTCTAGAAGGTTGACTACTCCTTTTATAGTATCACCCCAAAGAGCTTATTATTGGTGATACTATAAAAGGAGTAGTCACAAGATCAACTCTCAAGCATATTGTAAACTTTGCTTTCATCTCCAAAATAGTTCCCAAGAATGTGAATGATGCTCTAGAAGATGAATATTGGATTCAATCTATGCAAGAGGAGCTCAATCAATTTGAAAGGAATCAAGTATGGGAACTTGTCCCAAGACCGAATGGAGTCATGTGTTGGATCAAGGGTGATCAACATTAATTTCCTTTTTATGTTTTGATGATAAGCAAAATGTTTGACTTGAAGAGAAACAAGTTGGAAGCCACTACAAGTGCTTCACGTACGTGAGAGAGGTCTTCACTCAAGACATAAGCAAATTGAATGATGAAAAGAGCAAACTCATGTACATGAGAATATACTAACGTACGCGAGACACATCTAACGTACGCAAGATAAACTTTGACGTACGTGAATCATGCTGGAGCTTGATCAACGCACGTGAGATGAACAACACACGTACATAAGCTAGAGAATTTGCAAGTGACGTACGTGACGATAAAGTGATGTACATGAGAATGGAACATACAGTAGCAGACAACATTAAATGCATTCCAACGACTATATTCTCTTCACCAACGGTCATATGGCTTAGAAAAGCTATAAATACATCAAAAAAAGGCAGAAAACATGGATGATCATATGGATTAAAGTCTCAAACATTTTCATCATTCCATCAACCCCAAAAAACCAAATTCAAGCCAGAGAGAAGATTAAAGACATCCATCAAACACATGTACTCCTAGCATAAAGCTTTCATTTTTTTTTTTATACATTTTGAGAGTGGGGGAAGGTTTGTTGTAAACCTAGACAAAACAACATTGTATGGCTTTAGAGATGTGACCCGTAATCAACCTTGTTGGCTTTAGAGGTGCGAGCCATAATCAACCTTGTTGGCTTTTAAGGTGTGAGCCGTAATCAACCTTGTTGGCTTTAGAGGTGTGAGCCATAATCAACCTTAGTGTAAGGCCTTTTTGGATTGAGCTGAAATCAAACATCGATATAGTGGAAATCCTAAGTGAGATTTAGGTAGTGGACGTAGGCATGGTTGGTCGAACCACTCTAAATCTTGGTGTTTTTTTCTCTCTCACTTCAACTTGCTTCCGTTCTCCAAACTCAACCAAAGCATAGACTCAAAATTCTCCAACAAGTGGTATCAGAGCGAGGACTCCATTCAAGAAGGCTTAACATCCTTGGAGCAAAGATCCTATATCATTTGAGATGCCAACTTCGGTACTATCATTCCAAATTTTTCAATTCTCTTCATTTTTTGATTAATTGATATTTTTTTTATTTAAATAAGGGGAGAAAAGAAGTTTTAAAAATTATGCATCAATCATATTTAATGGGGGGAGAAATGATGTTTCAAATTTTTTTAAATGATGCACAAATTGGTTTTTAAAGGAGGAGTTAAAACAAAAAAAAAAGACTTATTTTTATGCATGAATTATTTTTGATAGGGAGAGTGAAAATTTGAACATGATCAAACATTGTTTATGATCCTAACCTCTTGACAAGGATGAAATCCTTGATCAAATTCATTGCCTTTGATGTAGTGCTTTAAATTCTTCAAAGTTTTGTCATCATCAAAAAAGAGGAGGTTGTTGGATAAAGGGTGATCAACATTAAGTTCCTTTTTATGTTTTGATGATAAGCAAAACGTTTGACTTGAAGAGAAACAAGTTGGAAGCCACTGCAGGTGCTTCACGTACGCAAGAATTAAGTTCAAGTACGTGAGAGAGGTCGTGACTCAAGATAGAAGCAAATTGAATGATCAAAAGAGCAAACTCACGTACGTGAGAATATACTAAAGTACGCGAGACACATCTAACGTATGCAAGATAAACTTTGACATACGTGAATCATGCTGGAGCTTGATCAAGGTACGTGTACGTAAGCTAGAGAATTTGCAGGTGATGTACGTAAGGATAAAGTGACGTATGTGAGAATGGCACAGACAACAACAGACAACATTAAATGCACTCCAACAACTATATTCTCTTCACCAACGGTAATATAACTTAAAAAAATATAAATACATCAAAGAAAGGCAGAAAAACATGGATGATCATATGGATTGAAGTCTCAAACATTTTCATCATTCCATCAACCCAAAAAATCGAATTCAAGCTAGAGAGAAGATCAAGAGCATCAATCAAACACATGTACTCCTAGCATAGAGCTTTCATTTTTATTTGTATACATTTTGAGAGTGGGGGAAGGTTTGTTGTGAACCTAGAGAAAACAACATTGTATGGCTTTAGAGGTGTGAGTTGTAATCAATCTTGTTGGCTTTAGAGGTGCGAGCTGTAATCAACCTTGTTGGCTTTTAAGGTGTGAGCCGTAATCAACCTTGTTGGCTTTAGAGGTGTGAACCATAATCAACCTCGGTGTAAGGCCTTGTTGGATTGAGCCGAAATCAATCATCAATATAGTGAAAATCCTAATTGAGACTTAGGTAGTGGACGTGGGCATGGTTGGCCGAACCACTCTAAATCTTAGTGTTGTTTTCTCTCTCACTTCAGCTCACTTTCGTTCTCCAAACTCAACCAAAGCATAGACCCAAAATTCTCCAACATCATGGTGATTGGAAGCAAATGATTGTTTAGGAAAAGAATGAAGAAGGAGAAGTTATCACAAACAAATCCAGAATTGTAGCTCAAGGATATCTTCAAGAACAAGGGATTAAGCTACTAGAGCATGGTATGAAAGATTAAGCCAATTTCTATTGGACAATGGATTCTTAAGAGGTAAAGTAGATAATACTTTGTTTATTAAGCAAAAAAATGATGACTTATTGTTAGTTCAAATTTATGTTGATGATATAATATTTGGTGCTACTAACCCATGTTTTTGTAATGAGTTTTCTGAGTTGATGCAAAGAGAATTTGAAATGAGCATGATGGGAGTGCTTAGTCACTTTCTCGGACTGCAAATTAAGCAAACAATGGATGACACCTTCATCAACCAAAGAAAATACATTGGAGATATGCTTAAAAATTTTAGAATTGAGAATACAAAGTCTACCCAACTCTAATGAGTACAACTACAAAGTTAACCAAAGATGAACAAGGAAAATGAGTAAAGAAAAAACTTTATAGAGGTATGATTGGATCTCTTCTTTACCTTACAACAAGTAGACCTGATATTATATTCAGTGTTTGTCTTTGTGCACATTTTCAATCTTGTCCAAAAGAATCTCATTTAAGTGCTATCAAAAGAATTTTCAGATATTTGATTAATACCAAGAATGTTGGTTTGTGGTATCCTAAAAATGATTGCTTTAATTTAGTTGGTTATAGTGATGTTGATCATGCTGGAAACCAACTAGATAGGAAAAGCACTTCAGGCACTTGCCAATTCTTAGGTAATTCACTAGTGTCTTAGTTCTGAAAGAAACAAAATTGTGTTGCACGATCCACAACTAAATCTGAATATGTAGTAGCTGGCAGTTGTGTAGCTCAAATTTGTGGATCAAGCAACAACTTTTGGACATTGGAATCATGTTTCCAAAGATTTCAATTAAGTGTGATAACACTAGTGCCATTAGTATTTCCAAAAATCCAATTCATCACTCTATAACAAAGCATATTATTCGTGATCATGTTTTCAAGGGAGATATTGAACTTGAATTTATTTCTACAACTGATCAACTTGCTGATATTTTGACATAATCCCTTAATGAAAAGACTTTTGTTTCAATTCGTAGACGTATTGGCATATGTGATTTGAATGAATTTTGATTGGTATATGTGCATATTTTATGTTCATTTGCATTCATGCATACATCAATAGTAAGGTGATTCGTATGCAAATGAAATCACTGAAGTTGGAAGAACAAAGGTTCTGAATTTTGGATTGTGCATAAATGTTATGCGTGTTATATGAGGTACAATGCTCGTAGCAGTTGGTCTGGTGGTTCTAGAATTATAAGTTTTGGCCACTACATGCATAACAGATTTACTATGGCATAGATTGTTATGGTGTTTCAGCAGAAGACTTTCTGGGTTTGAGCTACGTGCACAACATATGGTATTGTGCCCGTAGTATGCAATTGACTATCACTGGAAGTTTTCTGGGTCTATTTTGTGCACGTAATAAAGCGTATTGTGCATGTAGTCGAAGACAAGATTTTATGAGTATTAGATATGGAAGTATTATAGGCGTAGTACTGATTTCTACTCACACAATACAGAGAAGCAGTAGCAGTGTTTCAGAGGTGCTCTCAGTACGTACGTAGAAGATGATAGAGCGGGCATGATACTGAGATTATGGGAATGTAATATGTTGGTTAATGCACATAGTATCCATATGGAGAATGGTACTATGGGCTTAATATGGGTCGAGTTGATGTAGAAGCCATTTTGATTCTTCTATGCGCGTACTATTGGATACTACGGACGTAGAACCCCAACCACTTTTCAAACAAAAGCTATCTGTAAGTCTGAGCATTTTGTCCATTACGAGCGTAGCATCATGTTTTATGAGCATAAGTCTTCACAGACTTTATTATATGGGCGTAGAAGGTGATATTACGAGTGTAGTACCCTTTAGTTATTTAAAACCTAAATTCACCTCCCGCTTTCTTTCTAAATTTTCATTCCCGCTTCACCTTTTCAAACATGCTTCTCTTAATCAAAACCCAAATTGTTCTATCTTACTTCTCACCCAAACTCTCTCAGATTTTCCCATTTGCAACTCTACGCACATACTAAACCCTAATTCAACGTAATATCCAGCTTAGTATGGCACCAAAGAAAATCAAGAAGATTCGTACCAGATGGTGTCAAAGAAATCTGCTCCTGAGAAAGGCGAATCCTTTAGAGGTGGAAAGAGATCTTGTTCTACCAATGATCCACAGAGCACCCATGTCTCGCCTCTTTCAAAGAAGAGCAAGAAGAACCAAGGTATTCCTGTTGAAAATCAATGTGACTTAACACAGTTAATTGATTTTCAAGTTGCTCGTCTCTTCAAAGCTCTCGATAGGGGAAGGACTTCAGACTCTAAGGTATTTGATTTCCGTTCTTTGCATGAGTGTGGATTGGAGTTGACTAAAAAGTTCAATCGATTTGGAATTCGTAGATTTTGTATGGTTGGGGATGACTTTTATCTAGAATTGGTTAGGGAGTTCTATGCAAATTCTAGAAAATGAAAAAATAGAGACCCTACTGATACTCTAAACTTTGTCAATCTTAGAGTGTCAAGTCGGGTTAATGGTCAAGACATATTCATTGATGAGGACATTCTGCATCAATTGTTTGGATTGTCACACAAGGCCTGTGTTGTTAAGAAAGAAAAAGGTGTGACGAATTTCTATGATGAAGAGGGGAATGAGGTTGCAGTAGGTATTAGTGAAATCAAAAGGATTTTGCTAGAAAAGGCTGATGTGGTGACAGTGGAAGCCAAATTGCTTGATCAAAATAATCTTGGAGTCTTTTGGAAGATGGTTCACTTGTCTTTCACAAGGATTTTGTAACCCAAGCAGTATACACAATCTCCTTACACCAATTAGGACCTTATTCACACATACTTGTTGATGAATGAGCGAGAAGTTAATTTTACGTATGTGGTGATTGATTGGCTTCTTGAAAATGTAAAAATTTTCAATCTTCCTACCTTCAATCATCTCAGTAGAGAATAGAGCATATTCCGTATGCTAGTTACCTCACAAGAATCTTCAAGCATTTTGGAGTAAGTTTTGAAGGATTTGAAGTTCAAAGAGTGAAGGACAGCAAGAAAATCAGATCTTCTACTCTTAGAAGCATGTGCCTTTCAGAACTGTGGAGTACGTGAAGGAGATGTCATGGTTGATCCAAAGGATCAAAAATTCATGCCTAAAAGAAGAGAAATTATCTTCATAAGAAGAAAAGGCATTCAACAGCAACCAAGCAATGTTACCGATGATATTGAAGAAGAAGAAAAAGATGAGGAAGAAGAAGTTGATCCTGTAGTGAATGTTGAGCAAGAAGGAACAACTGAAGGAGAGGTTGGACCAAGAACAGTGAAGAGGACTAAGCTTGATCAATTACAACAAGAATTCATGGAGTTCAAAACTGAAACTAAGTCAAATTTCACAGCTGTAAGGCAACAACTTCAAGCCTACCAAACTGAAACTCTTCAAATTTTGAGGTGGTCATCAATTTTTTAGAAAGCTTGAAAGCTGAGCTTCAAAACTTTTAACAATCGGCTCCACCAAGTCCTTTTCAAGTTCCTAGTCCTCCAGCTGATCCTACTCCTCCACCATTTCCATTTCACAAAAATGATCCTTCAAGTGGTGATAAAGTAGCTCCTTCCACTGCATCAAATGATAATGTTCCTCAAATGAATTTGAATGAGCAGCCTAATGTGGAGGAATCAGAACCCCCAGTGGAGCATGTTGAGGAAAGTCGTAATGAAGCAGAGGCTCCAACTTAAACAGAGCCCATTTTGAAAGAATCAGTAGTATATGCTCAAAATACTGAAGCCAAGACCACTGAAATTCCAGCTGAACAACCCCCTTTCTGAGCAGAAATCAACAGTATCCTCTGAGGCAAGACCAAAAATGAGTGATGAAGATCTTGAGCGGACTCAAAAAATGAGGAAAGATTTTCTAGCGGATCTCAAAAAAGTTTTGAATAATGCATCAGCTCGAAAGAATGTTCCTAGTGATTCTAGTGACACAAGTGATTCATCTAAATCAAAACCTATGCCTAGATCTTTTCCACAATCTTTCTTTATGCCTACACCTCTGCCTCCTCCCGCTGATGCTGCCAAACAGTGAAATATCAACAAGATCATCAAGAATCTCAATTCTGTAATCATTATGTAGAAAGCCATAGTTGATGCTCTACCTCCTCTTTCGAATACAATTCTAGCTATGTCTGATGATGAAGATGATGATTAGGATCTTTGTGATTTAATTTCTCTACATTTTGTTCTCAGATCTATCACAGAAGAATAGCACAAGCTTGAATGGTTTACAATCATAGCAGACTGTGCCGTGGATGCTATGGAAGAAATTTGCAAAATTCCACCTTCATGTTCTTCCACTAAACCATCAGTGATTGCCATTGACTAGGATCCATATTTTATTCTCACATATGCATCATATTTATGTTTATTGCTTTCTTGATGTGTATTGTTATATTTTGGTATAAAATGCAATTGCCTATTGAATGTCAATTTGTTCTTTAATTGTGCCTTTTTGATTGTGACAAAAAGGGAGAGAAATATATGTAGAGTTTGTTGTTAAGGGGGAGAAATATATTTGATTGATATGTGGAAGACTAACACTCGGACAAGGATTAACTATCCTTGATCAAATTTGTAATTTTTTTTAAGTGTCCTTAAATAGGTGCATTGATTGAGGGGGAGTGCAAACTCTTTCATTGTTTTTGTCATCATAAAAAATGGGGAGATTGTTTAACCAAGTTTGGTCTATATGAAAATTCCCTCTAAGTTTTGATGATTTAACAAAACAATTGAAAAAGTTAAGCTATGCACTTTGATAAAGATAAAGCAATTCTGAAGTGTTCCAGAATGGATACAATGCACGTAATACCACATACTATACGTGTAGTACCTTGTACATTAGAAGAAAAAATGGTCCAATCATCTATTGTGTGCATTATAAAAGATGGAATCGAAGTAGTAAAGAGGAAAATGATTCAGGTGACATATTATGCGCGCAGTATGGAATACTATGTGCATAGACGAGTCTTGAATCCAACCTGGAAAGAAATATGCGCGTAGAAGGAAAGAGCTAAATTTTGAAGAAGATTCTTACTATGCACGTAGTAAGATATACTATGCTCGTAGATGGGTATGACAGGCTGTTTCCAGCAGGCAAGAAATTATGTCATCTTGTGTGAGACTTTCAAAAAGAGAATATTTGCTAGCGAATCAGATTACGTCAGAAGATCATGTTCTACGCACGTAGAAGTGGATGACCTGGACTATGAGACAAATCTGAGACGCTCCTTGGGAATTTCAAATTTGAATATTTCCTGGCACCATATGAAGTAATCACATGACAAATCAAAGATGCAATCTTGGATGTTCGTCTATGCCCGTAGAAGATAGTGCAATGCACGCATAAATGAAGTATTACGGCCACACCACAAATTCTACACACGCAGTATATATCAGGTTTTTGATTAAATCAAGCACTAGATACTGGGTGTAATATTATACACGCAGAAGAGGGATCGTAATGCATAATACTTTGATAGAAATGGACACTATGCACGTACTACGTATAGTATGTGTGTAGTAAGGACTGAGGTCAACAATTTTAACAAGTTGCAGCTCTCTCACGACGGATTGTTTGAACCCCCCAACGGCTATTTCTAAGAGAGTAGCTATAAATAGACTTCATCAATCCAGAGGCAAGTAGAGAACGCTATTGAGAGTGTGCCCAAACTTTGCAAAATTCATGGAATACATTCATCACATGTATATGTAGCATAAAATGTAAACGTAACATGACAAAGCCCATAACTAATTGATCTCACAAGCCAATGTGAAGATCACGATCAACCTAGGGTGTTCTTCAATCTTCATTGCAGCGAACGACCTCCATATTCTTTACATACATTGTATAAATTCTATACTAATCTATGCTAAAATAAATAGGCATACTTGCCAATTAAAAACTGAAATTAAACTAGGCACAATTGTAAACCGAAAACTGAAGAACGAAAGTGGCACATTCGCCAAAGCATTACATTCAATTATAATCTAATAACATTGGATTAATCGGGCTATGTCATCCACCATGCATTTTGAATCATCATTCAAATCAAGCATAATCAGATTATGAACACAAAAAAAATTATCAATCAACTAATCAAATAATTGCATCGATTTAAATGTTCGTTATGTAAAGCAGTTTCGCAAGCCGGTTGCGATAGGGCGAAACCGGTTGTGATAGGGGTATTGTAATTCGCATTGCTCATAAAACAAGTTGCTAATTTTAAAATCCTAATATGATTAATCTCATTAATACTTAAATCTCGTAAGCAAATTATTATTCAATTTATTATTTGTAATCCCATTACAAAAACAGCATATACAAAACCTAGTCGGCTTTCTAAGTAAATCTTAACAACCTTTGCAAATTCAACATCAACATAAATTTGGCCCATAACTAAATAAAATTCTCAATTTTATTTTGCTAAATTAAATCCTAAATCACATGAATAATTTAGCAACAATATCATATAATAATAGCATGGCCGAATTCAATAGCAACAACATACAATTTATATCACATATAAAAGGAATCATCTATGTTGATAATGCAAGTGGCTCTGATACTACTATTGGAATTCGTGACTATTATATGATATTCATACAAGGATAACGCAGTGGAAATAATACAATTTTTTATCCTATAATTCCACCAAGGATCCATGCATATCAACATAAACGATTAGGGTTAGTGATTTTACCTTAAAATCAAAACTCGATGTGCGAATGGCTAGTGGAATGTTGATGTAGCTTTTAGTGTTTAAAAACTCAAATCCACTATTCTTCACATTGTTTTTGCGCGAACGTGTCTAGAGGTATCCACACGAACAAACTTGCTTGGATTGGTGGAGTGTACTAGCTCATAGAATTTCTATTCTAGTCTCACAAAATAATTTTCTATTTATGTGACACTCACAAAATTCGGCCAAGCTCTAATCGTGCTTAAAAATTCGGCCAACATCTAGCAAATATGACAAGAGGTGCATCATATTTATAAGCACTTAGAAAACCCTAGTTTAATCGTAACATGCCATCTTTTTCCTGGTCCTACAAGAATAAGAACTCCCTAGTTACATTAAACTAGGTTTTCCCTTTCTTGTCCTACAAGAATAATTACTCCTTATTAATTATGGAGTGTGCCGTATTTCCTACACACATATGGACTAGGTTTTATTTCTCTTGTCACAAAGGATGAGGGCTCTTAAAAAATAGGAGTGTGAAGAATGTTTCCTATAAAATAGGAAATGTGCCGAATTTATCATAGGCTTTTTAATGTCATTGGACTTTTAATTACATGATACGTTATCATTAAATAAATCACTCTTTCATTAACACATATGGGCCAAATTATTATGTCACACATAAAAATATGTCCAAACTAATTAAACTTAACATTAAATGATTTATATTAAAAGAACATTATATTAATGGATAATATCTTATCTTATATTTATGACATAAATCATAAAACCCTAAATTAATCAAATTAGTCATCTCAATAATTTAATTACCACAAGAGAGAATATTTGTGAACCAATTCAATTCGTTCTAGTGTGTGACCCAATAGGCCCACTTGAAAATGGCAATGGGCCTTGTCCCAAAACTTAGGCCCATAGTCCATAAGCGGTATTTAGTAATACATAATAGCAACCCAAAATTGAGTGGATGTCGGTGATCTGATTTTACCTTTTACAGTTTGATATTTAGTCCTTTTGTCACACTATATCTATATTAAGTATAAGACATGATCACATGTCAACCTTATATAGCTTAATGTGTTTCTTGATCCCAAGTAGATTGATATAACAAATGACATTGATAACCCTTTATCAATTCATTTGAGTATGCATACATTTCATCAATCCTACTCATTAAGTGGCCTAAAGATATCACTCTTCATAAAAGGAACAAATTCATCACTCTCACTATCACTCCTGTACAAGATTCATGACATATCCAATCATAGCCTTTATTGTTACCCTGTTACGGATAATGTTTGACTAAGTCAAAACATATGATTCCTCATGTAGGAGTCGATAATGAGTTTCAGTCAGAAGACTCAAACATCACCACTGTATGAAAGCTACTTGCGACATTGATCCATAAAGTGTTTTCATAGCGGGTCATTCCAATATATGTTCCCTAACATATATCTATGTTCTAAGTGATATCTCATATCCATAATCAGTAAAACGTGATTATCAAATTAGCAACATACTAACCTTGATTTGTTATCATTCTCATGATAACAATTGATTAGAAACGTTTAGAATAGTATCCTTTTTACCTTATGGTTTTACTATCAAGTCAGACTTGATGAGATAAGTAAGAATAAACTATTCTTGGAGGTTATCTTCATAAAACATACCATATTTCATAGATATGAAATAAAATGCCTCTTTATTAATTGATAAATCAAATGACAATGCACATTAATGATTGGACTAGGGCACCAAAAGTAACAATAGGTTGAGTTACTCGAGTAAGCCATGCAATCTGGGCAAGTTGTGTGGTGGCTATTGGTTCTTAAAACCAATTTTATCCGTTTTATTCCGTCATTTTACACTTCAGAACACTCTCTCTAACCCTCAAAAACATTTAATCGTTTATTCATGAATTGAAAGTGAGAATTCAGTTCTAAGTTTGGTTCTTGCTTCTTGTTCATGATCTTGGCTTTGAAATCTGATTTTGGATATTTGAATCCATCTGTTGTTGGTCGTGGATGAGTTTAATGATTTGAAAATTGATAAAATGAATTGATTTGTGTTACTTGGTTATGAGTTGAGCTTAAAATGGTTTTACAAATGATTGGAATGGCTGGAATTGAGTTTCAATCGATTTGAATGTCTGAAAGTGTTACTCGAGCAAACGAGGCCCTGAGTTACTCGAGTAATCTGAGGAGTTACTCGAGTAATCTGAGGAGTTACTTGAGTAAGACAAGGATTCAGTACTCGAGTAAGCTAGTAATTACTCGAGTAAGAGATTTTTATGGTTACTCGAGTAAGGTATTTGATTACTCGAATAAGCCATATGTGGAGGGACTAAAAAGTGAAATTTTCGTATCTTGTTTACATGGACGATTAATATTGGTATTTGACGTATTTTAAGGACTAATTTGATAATTTATCACTTTAAGGCCTGAACTATGAATTTTGGGAATTTAAGGATTGAAATATAATTTTGCAAAAGATAAGGACTGAAATGTAATTTTATATAGAATCTGATTTTCAAGTTATGAACATCAAATCTTGATTTGAGATGAGTTTTTAGTGTCAAGCATGCATTAGCATCTGCATTTGCTTTCTACACATATTGCATTGCCACAGTACTGGTAACACCTGTTGATGTCTCTGTGATTTAGTGTTTTAACTTCTTGTTCCTGCCATCGAGACGAGCCCCTACTGGTGGTGTGTGATTGGTCTAGTTTTGATTTGGACTCCATGTGAGTGTGATGGCAGCTTTATACACTTAGGTCATGTCTTGTGTAACATTATATGTTTTTGATATGCTGAGATATCACCTGTAATCTGATTAAGTAATAGATTGGCTGTCCAAAACCGGTTATAAGATGAACTAGTTTTCTTGGATTTTTGAACTACTATACATATCAGTTTTATGGTTTATTTATGATATGCATGTTGCTTGCTATGGATTTTATATATATATATGGGAAACCTCAGCTACAAGGTACATAGCCTTTAGTATACCAATGTGGTTCATAATACCCTTAGTTACCAGGGGAAATTAGTGATCGTATGTTCGGCCAGACACACGTATTTTAGTGACACAGTCACTCCTGATATTCAGTGATACAACCACTCCTGTTTTCTAGTGACATAGTCACTCCTGTTATTTAATGGCATGATCACTCCCATATTTAGTCCCATTATGTAGTTATTTTATATAAGGAATATACGATATTATTTGATAATATCGCATGATCTTTTGCTGGTTGCTTTAAATGCAAATGTTTTGGAAATGATTTCAGAAATTACTATTATTAGTAGTGTGTATATCATATTATACATACGAGCTTTTGATATTTTAGAATTGTTTTCAAAAGGTCTTTGTGATGCACGTATGAGGCGATCTAAAGTGTCGTCCTTCACTGAGATTTCACGCCCCTCCCTTTATATTTTTCAGGCACACATTTTGGCATATGTCTCCTGATTGGTACTCGTCACTCAGTAGGCACCTTCTTTGGTTGTGAGTGCTCTTTTGGACTGAGTCTTGTATATGTATACAATAGAGCTATACATCAGACTGTTGATAGGTTTTGGGTTTCATTCTATATTGGTTTTGTATAATGATATTTTTAGTTTTCCTGATTTGCTTTTATGTACTGTTTATATATGATATGTTTATATTTATATATATATAAATTATTTTTTAACTTATGTTGCCTGTTTATTTATATTTGATTGGGAATTGAGTAAACTGGGTAGTATATCTGATCCTCTAGGGCTTGTGCGAGGTGAGTTGGGCTCTCATAGACAGCTCACTTTGTACGCCAGTCATGGTCCAAAAACGGGTCGTGACACAATCCAATCAGTTGATCACAAACGCGAATAATCAGAATAAAGCATTCGAATAGACAGAGTTATAGCTAACGGTGACGCATTCAATTAACCAATCTCTTCTTACCTGGTCGATAGCCCCATGATGCCTTGAAGACTATTTCCCTAACCATTAGACAACTCTCGGGACGCCTTGACAAGGTTTAATCTATGGCAGCAGTACGAATCAAAGGGACCCATATCCTAACCAGTGAAACCGAAAATGTCGTGATTCATTTAAAACAAATTATTTAGTTCCATAACAACGAACAATGTTCAACACATAAATTCGCGTTATTCATTACCTAAATTAGGACTAATGTGATGCACTATCAATCCTAAATAATGATCCATTATCTCAATCATTCAACCAATGAGCCCTTGTCAATTAATCAATGAAAATAATAATAAAGGACCTAAACACAAAAGCTGAATAAATACTCAAAATACTTTATAACAATTAAAATAATAGTCTCACAACCTTAATGGATTGAACTTTTAAAATGCCTTAACTAGATATGAAATTTAGTTACACATGATGAAGTGAGAAAACCAAAAAGAGTTGATGAATGCATTCTCTCCTCTAACGTGATGAACAACCACCAATAAGAGGAATTTATATGTTCCCCTCAATAAAACCTAATGATCTAATTAATACAAAAGCCCAAAACAATAATAATGGTAATGGTCTATTGTTCGGTAGTAAAAAAAAAAAGCAAGAAGCCTTCAGACACGTCCAAAATGCTCAAATCTCGAGGCCCAATGTGCCAACACATGGCCCATTGCAGAATAAGTCAGCCCAGTCATCGCTTCTTTATGGCATGGCCATACTGAATTGCAGCCCACACTGAAACGCCCCAAAATAGCTCCAAATTCTTATGTTTCACCAACGTTCCACCTAAACTACCAAAGAAGACAAAAGACATAAAAAGACACAAATAACCAACAATTTATAATTCAAAACAAACATAAATGCAACCTATCAAATCTTCTCACACTTAAACAATGTTTATCCTCAAGCATTCTATAACTTAAAACTATCAAGAACCTTAAACCCCAATCACCCTTATTACCCTCAAATAATGTAATGCCCAAACCGTTGTACATCAAATATTCAAGAGAAAACACAATTATCGCCAGAATAGCCGACAACCTTAAAGGATTGTCTCCCGCTAGTAATGCCCCAAAAGAGATAGCCAAATTCACACCTTCAAAAGTTTTACTCTATCCCTCAAAGTGTTTAGGTATAAGTTTTATGCTCAAATTCATACATAGAAAGGCTTTCCAAATTTTGGTACAAAGTCAAATCGTAACCACTATAAATTTCAACCCAAAACACCGATCAAAAAGGACTTTTACATAGGCTTGTAATGGGGCTAGAAATATGGGTTTAATGAGAGAACAATAACATCAAGTGATACTTTCCACTAACATAAACATACTAAGCTAATGCAAAACAAAGTAAACTACATGTCTTCCTTTTCCAAAACAAGGCTGCCTAAACACATTCAATCTTTATTTTTTGTTGCTTCCATTCATTCATTTTTTTTCTTTTTTTTTTCTACTAGCAACGTCACTTTTTCAATAGCACATCAAAACTGGGCAGCCATGTTTCAGTTACAATATTAACACAAAAAAAATATAATAGACATGTTCAATATCAAATTAAATCAAAGCATTAACATACATGACAATTTTGGCAATGTTAATAATCTCTCAACTTAGGGTTCAAATATTTAAGTTTTTAAACAAAACAGGGATGGGCTAAAACAGGTTTAAAAACAAAGAAAAAGTCTAAGGCTCAAAAGAGGTAAACAAATGATAAACATAAAAGGTAGATGTTGAAGGAAAAAGATAACACAAAGGGTTAATAAATAATGTCTTTCATCGTTTCGGTGTTTCAATCAAAATAGTGTGGTCTTCGAACTGCACTCGATAACAAATCACAGTAGGTTCCTACTGTGAATGTCACACATCAAGAAAATAAAGTGTTTATGTTTCAAATTCTCGCATACAGGTATATGAGGATGTTTGAACCTTAAAATTTCTAAAGTTTCAAATTATTCAATGTTAAAGGACAAAATTGCATCAAAACATTGCAAAATTCAGTAAAGAAGTCAAGTATGTACACACAAATACAACTAAAATTAAACATGATCACACACAAAATTGCATCAAAACATTACAAAATTCAGCAGAGGCATTTGAAATCAAATTAAAATAATAATTCAATGCACATAATGAAATTTGGGACAAGAAAGTTGTCAGACTAATAAAGAATAACTCAATAATCCTTTAACTTACCTGCAAAAGTGAACAGTTTCTGAATCAATGTGTGCGTCAGGGAAGCTATAATATAGAAGGTAATGAGTGAGACTAGGTTTTTTTAGAATGAGTCAAACCGGTTATTGAAGAGTTTTTTGGCTTATAAATTTGTGGAAAAAGGGTTCAGTTATGAGCCAAATAGCTTGGCTGGTGGCTTAAAAATTTCATTAATTTGCTAGCAAAATATCAACCATCAGATTAAATTTAAAGAGTTGAAAAAATCTAAGTATTTAAAAGTATGTAAAGGATGTAAAAGTGAAAGGACAATAGCCCTTCCCGTTTGATCCACTTCAAATGTTTGAAGCGGATCAAGAAGCGAGTGCACCCCATTTGCTTAAAAAATTTATTTATTTATTTATTTTGTTAATTTTTGTGTTTATCTGCTATGGTTTTTTTTCCATTAGTATGCAACATTGCAACGTCTCTTTCTTTTTTATCTTTTAGACGTTGTCTATTTCTTTTCAACGGCTTTTGAAATAGTCGTTTCATAAGCGGCCTTTCTTTAATGAATTCTACAACACTATAAATAGATCATCTTTCTTCAAGTTTAAAACTTTATCTAGGGGTGTAAACGAGCCAAGCTACTCGCAAGCGGCTCGGAGCTCGGCTCGGTAAAAGCTCATTTACGACATGGCTCGATAATAAATGAGCCGAACTTAAACAAAATTTGAAGCTCGACTTCGTAAACGAGCCGAACTTGAACACTGAAAAGCTCTGCTAAAAAATCTCATGAACGAGGATCGTTTGCGTGTTCGTCAAAAGGCTCGATTCTAGGCTCGTGAACAAGCTCTATTGTAGGCTCGTGAACAAGCTCTTTTACTAAGCTCGTGAACAAGCTCGAGTGCAGGCTCACGAACAGGCTCGTTAACAATCTCGATTGCAGACTCATGAATAGGCTCATTTGAGAAGCTCGTGAACAGGCTCGATTAAAGCTCGTGAATAAGCTCATTTAATGTATTCTTATATTATGTTATACGAATGTACACTAAATAGCCCGACTTTAAGATCATTTATATTATTATATAGGAATATACATTAAATATTATGTGTAATGTATTCTAATTCTATTTTTAAATTATTAATATTTAACATGAACATGTGTACAAAGGTGTACAAAACATGAAATTCTTTTATGAAATATTATTTTTTACAATTTTGATCACTAATTTGATTCAATTTTTAGTTCATAAATTATTATTTTCAAGTATTTATTTCTAAGTCTCTTTGAGGGCAAAAGAAATACGAAGTGAACCAATTGTTTGACTGGGTAAGTTAGAAATGCTAAATTTATGTGTACTGTTTAATAATATATAAGGTATATGATATATTTATAGCATTTTCAAGCTTTGTACACATTAATTTTATGTTATACACCTTTAGTACACATAAATTTAAGGTTGTGTACGCCTAAATTTCATAGTGTGCACTTTTGTACACCTAAATTTCATATTTTGTACACCTTTTGTACACCTACGTTTCATTTTCTGTATACCTTTGTAAACCTAAACTTTAGGTGTACAAAAGGTGTGCAACATAAAATTTTTGTGTAGAAAGGTGTACACAACCTGAAATGTATGTGTACAA
>CAODLS010646183.1:0-15655 GCA_948243855.1 Flueggea neowawraea | reverse complement strand
TTAAAAAAATCAATAATACCTTTATTATTATTAAATTTAAATTAATAATATGAAAAAATTAAATAAAAAATATTTATTTTATTACATAAATATATCTCCAATTAGCAATTAAAATTATAGTTAATATTCATACAAATCTATAATGAAGACTATTTTTTTTAATTTGACAAAAAATTAATTTATTTAATTAAATAAAAAATATATCATATATAATATTTCATGTAAAATATTTTTTTTTTGAAATTTTAAAAAAAAATTAAAAATTTATCTATATAAAATAGTTAAAAATTTATTTATTAAATAATTAATTTAGAAATTAATTGAAATTTAGAAATTAATTGAAATTCATAAGTAAATAATATTTGAGGATATATTCGTAAATACAATTGTATCAGCTAAGGAAGTTGAACTTCATGACCCCCATCGGCAAGTTACTTCCCGATGTCAAGGGGAAGTCAAGCCTCTGACTTCCCGGGACGTTCAACTTCTTTTGTTCAACTAAGCAAATGAAGTTTTCCAACTTTCCGGGAAGTCACACTTCCCCACAAATTAACCTCCAACTAAGCAAACCCTAAGAGTCAAACTCTCGACTATTTAGTATTGGAGTTTACTTCAGTACCAATGAGTTATAAACTCATTAATCAATAATATTTTGACATAATATATTTTTAAAAAAGCTGTTATTCTTTTTATTTGTTATTATTCTAATAATATTTGATCGCTAATCTATTTTCATTATTTGGTCACCAAATTCAGCAAAAAAAATATATTTTTTTAGGTCACTAATCCCGGATTTCTTCCTCTGGTAAGAGGGAATAAACCATAGTCAGCAAGTCGAATTAAATTTAGGTAGCAGTTTGAGCGGCTGTAATTTAATTTTAATATAGTGATTACAAATTCTAAATTTTAAATTAAGATTAAACCGTTGAATCAATAATATGAATTATGATTGCCCCATTTGATTGTTATTGGTTTCATCTTGAAGAATGATCTTGAGCAGAGTTGCATACTCCCGCAAGAGCTGTAAATGATTTCACAGTTTAGCACTCACTTTTCAATCGAAAAAAAGGCCGAAATTCTAACGCACCGGGTCATTTTTAGCACTAAGATCGAATCATTTTCGCATTTAAGATTGAAGGTTCAGTTTTAGTAGAAGACAATGCAAAGAAAAAAGAAAAATAGAATCTCAACATTAAACTGTCCTCCAAACTCACATTATCAAATGAACAGTGTATGACTAAGCTTCTTTTGATCAAACATAGAATCACGTCAACGAACATTACATAATTGAACGTATGCACCATTGACTGACGCAAACGAACGACTTAGGGTTGAACTTATTTTTTGAGAGCAATAAGAGCGGTAATATATGGATTCTGCATTCATCTCACATAGGTACAGATGATCATAGACACGTGTCAAGCTACGTATTGTCGAACAAGCAGCCACCGTCAGATGTATTCTCAAAGTATGATCTAATGGTATTGCAAAAGACTTAACACGAAACGCATAAAGGTAAAAGTAAAATCTAGTAGAATATGTTCACCATGTTATCATCAGAACTTCAACTAATATGGCATGCAATGACTGGTTTGAAAAGATGAAACTTTGATGTTTGATTCCATTGCAGAATAACAAGTTTCTTCAGCCCTGTTAAGGCATTACCCCCTACTTAAGAATGTTAAAGCTCAAGATCAAGCATCTCTTTATCTAAAATAACAGAACAGCATAAGCATCTCTTTTTTTGATATCCATGATGTATAAAATTTGAAAAAATATGAATAAACAAACAAGATCAGTACAAGTTCTAACTTCTCATCTATGTGTTTGTTGGATGTTTTGACTATCAAAATGGGGTAATAAGTTAGTAAGTTGTGAAATACACTAGTGAACAAAAAATGTAGTCGAGAAAAAATGCCCTTTTCTCTTTATTCTTCAAGATGAACATCAACTTTATGCCTGATTCCAAAAAACATTGTATACCCCACAAGTGTTTGATTAAATCCACCATATCAAGAAAACTCAAACATTGAAGCCCTCAGCACGAAGGCACTGGCGATGAGCCTCAATCCATTTTGCACAAGCATCTTCACCGTGCTCCCCAATGCATTCGTCTCTTAGCTTTTTAGTTTCAGGGCAAGCACAACAGATCTTCTTCTTTGGCTTTGACTCTGGCACAGATGTTGTAATTGACGACCCCTGTTTTTGATCGGAACTCGGCAATGCTATAGCAGAGGAAGCATTTCCCGAAAGCAGCCCACCCATTGTTACAAAGCACTGCAAAAATTTGATTCCAGTAATAACAATGGAGCAGCAAGAACATCAAATTCAAAGAATTCAACAACAGAAAACCGAAAATCAGTGTAAAGCACGAACAAAAACTCAATTCCAATTCCACCAGGCGGTGGGAGTTTATCTGCCTCCTATACGGAAATTCAGAAGCTCCCACCTGTCTGGCTCCAAGACCAAGACCCCCACATAGCAAAATCATGTTTCTATTTTCTTGCAAAAATGGGCATCTTTTTTACCATTATAGATTTCATCCATCATCAACTTGATTCTCGAAACAAATAAATAAATTATACATATTTGACAAAAGATATTATGAAATGAAACAAATAAAAAAAAACAATAAAACAAAGATTCAATCCAAAAACAACCCCGTTAAAATTAATGTCACCTACAAAGTAAACCCATCCAGCCTCTTAATCAATTACTCAGAGAACCAGAGGCAGATCCAGAAAATTGATAAGAGAGGGATTTTTAACAAAAAATTATCTTACACAAAAAATAAATATGAAATAAAACTACAAAGAAAAAAATTACTTAACAAATAACAAGCAAGATATGTTCCAATCATTTGACAGATTGGTAAAATACGTACTTCTACTTCAAGAAGTGTCACAGCAAGGTTTTAGCAAAGTATGTTTGAAATTAACAGATTATCAGTTCATTAAAATCAATACGACAAGCATCACAGAGTTTTGGACTCATTCTCAATCTTCATAAACAACACTCTCCATCTTCACAAACAAACCACGTCAAAGGCAACAACTTCGAGGACTTGCAGAATAATAGTTAGATGTAACATGAAAATTAAGGTTTAAAACAGATGTTTTTCCTTTTCTCTATGCAAAAGCAAAAAAGAAAACAATATGATCTGGAAACGCCAACACAAGTACAGCTAATTCAGACTAATTGTTCTTTGTCAAGCATTTCATCGAACACCTCCTGCTCAACTATTTGCAACCCAACCCTCTAAGCATACATTTGCTTAAACTAACTTCTGTCACAACAGTTATTAAATACGTCAACTCTTTTAATCAGGACTGTAAACTAATGAAGGGATCATTTAATTACTAGAATCACAACAACCAAAACAAAGCATGAAAAAGAGAGCATCGACTTTACCCAATAAGTGAAACAAAAAAATTATCATAACCGAAAAAAAAAACACAAACAACGCAAGAGCACTTTCTGTGGGTTGCACAACGCATAATTTTCTGCCGACAGAAAGAAAAGTTCATGGCTTTGGACACATGAAACCGTGAAATTAGCATAAAAATCTTGATACTTATTAGGAACGAAAGAGAAGAAGTTTACCTTGAAAAGCTTGCACCAATGAAGCAAAGAAAACGAGAACTGCATAGGGTTTTAGGCTGTTGAAGGCTTGTAGAAAAATGGGTTCCGGACTTTGACGAAGGGCGAGATTGGCGGCGATGGGCTGGGGTTTCGTGGTCCAGTTATAAATTGATTCTCTCGTTTTTAATCTGGATTCGATTTTTTTATTTCTTTGAATATAAAAGTTATATTAATAAGGGTCATATTCAAAGTACTCATATTAATATATTATAAATTTATTAGATCTATTTTTAATATTTTGATAAAAAAATAAAAAATTATGTGTATATCAAATTTTATAAATTATATTTTTATCTTTAAAATTACATTTTGATGATATATTTTAAAATTTGTTTGAAATTTATTTATAACTTATTTAAAATTTGTTCATTTTTTGGACTTATTTTAAACTTGTTTAAACTTTATTTAAAATTTTTTTATATATTATTTCTTATTTAAAACTTGTTTATATAGATTTTATATATTGTTTCTCATTTAAAATTTATTTATATGTTGTCTCTTGTTTAAAATTTGTTTAGAATTTGATTAAAATATGTTCATTTTTTTGGATTTGTTTAAAACTTATTTGTATGTTATTTCTTGTTTTAAAATTCGAATATTATTTATATATTATTGATATCTTATTTATATATTATTTGTATGTTATTTATATTGTTCAATAACATATAAATTATAAATTTATTTATATATTTTTAACATATAAACAACATATATATAATATATAAACAACAAAACAATAACGTATATTTTATTTATATGAAGCTTATATGTTATCTCTATGTTAAAAATAATATATAAATAAGGTACCAACAATAAATCAACAACATATAAAAATTTAGATTTGTTTATTTATTTTTTTGAACATATAAAACACATATAAAGAAAATATCAATAAAATATAAGCACATTCAAATAATATATAAATAAAAAATAACATATAAATAATATAGTATATCCATACAGAATAAAAATATATGTTTATAAATTTAAAAAGTGACACACATATAAACAAAATGTTACAAAAGTATCTCTAAAATAAATAAACGCTGACTTTAGGCTCATATTTCGACCCACTAAGCCATATGAGATACCCGACCAAGCGCTCACAGAGAGACGTGCCTCAAGCTAGTTACTCGACAGGCATGAACCCAAGCGCTTTACAGACAAGGGCCCGACGTCCGTCCGAGTTGAGCTGTTGTCTGACATATGTTGTTAGAGCATGTCTTAATCTGACATCAACCTGAGAACAAAAACAACCGACGCTTTCCTAACCACGCTTTGTGACAAGCGCGCGACAATCATCCTATGACAGTGGTAAACAATGACAACGAACTGCACTACCATGCCAACCGACCACACGACACGTGACAGGATGTTGGGCATTCTACCTTATATGCACTATGCATTTATTCTCCCTTACTCATATAAGTAGAATCAATTCCAACACATCTCATATTCTTACTACAAATTTTAAAGTAAAAGGCTAATTTTTATTTATTTTAATAGGTCTCACATAGAGAATCAACCTCCATAATTTTAGATTTTTTAAAAAATTTTACATGAATGTCCTTGAGGTTAGAATATAATATTTTTTAATCTTAAACGTGGATGATTACCAATTGAACTATTCAATCTCGACAGTAAAAAACTAACTTAAATATCAAGAAAACTCTTGAATATACAAGCCGAATCCTCTCTAACTCTCATTGTCTTGCAGGATTAGTTGGAATCGGCCCATCACCCCTAGATTGATCTTGCATCATTAATTAATGAAATTTTAATTGGTTGAAAATAGATAAAGGAAAGGGGTGATTGAAAAAATGGATTTCATAAAAAGGAGGAGAAAAATTAATTTTACCATATCCAGTTGTGCGAGGATGCCAGCCATGCTAAAATTCTTTTTCAATTCATGTATTTTGTGTTTTAACCAAAAGATCTTCTCCTTGTTAACCATTTATTGATTAACAACGCAATGTAAACCAAAATTCATTTTTTTTTTTGAACTAAAAGATCATTTATCGATTAACAATGCAATAGAAATGAAGCAAAATTACAAATGATGGGACAAGGAGGTTTATGAACCTAAGAATAAAGACGATACATCATTGCAGATAGTAACTAAGTGGTTAAGCACTATTTGAATCTTATCATTGACGAAGCCATATTAAAATTAATGAAAGAATAAAACAAAAAGATTGCCGAATGTAGATCCTATCTATCCAAATCTCGTTCTTAAGAATGTACAGTTGGCCAAGAAACTTGAGCTGTACTCTGCCATCAGTTTTCTTCAATTTCATAACAAATCATCATCAAACACAGTCAAGTTGGATTCTGCCATTTGACAAAGCCATAAACAGAGCATGAAATGAAATTTAATCATACTTTTCTCTCCATGAGTAAACAAGAAACCAGACCCAAGAAAGAGCCAAAAAAATGTCACCAACAACAAGCCTAGGCAAATCACGAGCCAGATCTTCAAGCGTTCTCTCGAAATAAACTCTCCAAATAGCCATTAAAACATGTAGCAAAACACAACCTTTGGCAAAGAATCCGTGGAACTCTCTGTCCTTGGCAAATGCCACCATGAACAAGAGCAAACCAACGGCAAATAACAGCAACCCTGAAAACGAGTCTGAGGTTTGGATCAAGAGCTGGTCATGGGGTGTTGATCCTCTAAGCTTATTCGTAACTTCAGTGCCGTGTCCGAATGCAGTGACTTCGTTTGTGTAGAACATCATTAGAGCTCCACAAGTTAGAGCTATCAATGAATGGAGTATGCATATTAAATAGAACCTAGATGAACCCATTTGATCAGTTGAATGTTGATTCTGCAGTCGTCTCTAGAAATAAAGATCAAGTGGTACTGGAGTCGTATCTAGGACTAAATAGTCGAAGGTTGAAGAAAATAATTAAGAATCATGGCTTAGCAATATGTCTTGAAAAATAGATTTCAATGCTCAAAACATGAAAAAAGAGAATATGAACTCAATTAATCAAAATCTTCAACAAATATATACGAGATTGAATAACGAAAAAGATTGAATCTGAAACTTCAAGGACCCTGAATCAGGACTCCAATCAATGAACGAGAAAAACATCACATGAACCTCTAAACTTAATTTTCAAAGCATTCCATCAAAGACCAATCCACAAGTAAAAAGGAACGGAACTTACGAATGGGGGTTATAACTCAATGGTACTGCTTTTCGATTTCGGCTAGTGATAACAAATAAAATGATTCTAAAAAAAGAAAGGAGGAAGGGAACTTTCAATTCAAACCCAGTTGGAAAAAGAGGTAGAAAGATCCAACAAATCAAGAAATTGGATCCATATACATAAAGTGTAGAGCTGAAGAGGATTGACTGAAATATTGGGGTGGTGGGTACAAGAGGTAAGGAGCCTTTGTGCAGTGCAAGACACAACACTAATTTATGGGCGTTGCTATATGATTCGGATGGATTACATTGGGGACATAATTGAGTGCGTCACCATTTTCTTCTTTTTATTTATTTATAGGATATATGAATTCGAAAGATTGCTACCAATTAGTTCGTCACAAGCATATCTTATATATGTTTTTTTTCTTTCAAATAACATGTAAAATTAAAAAAATATTTTGTTAAACACCTTCGGACTAAATGGTGGCCTCTACAAGAAGGGAGAAGGAAGGAGTTTCCAAGGGACATATTCTTAGGTTTCTATCTAGGCTTGTAAGTTCTATACTTGAGAAAGGTGACACAAAATCACAAACCCAACAAGGTTTATTAGAAATTTTGATGGCACTTATTTCGATCAAAATATACACAGATTTCGGAATGAGAATTATATATCAAGAATTTTCCTTCACCACGGCAGGTAGTAATCAAGTGGTTAAAACATCACTTGAATGTTGAGGTGACCCCGTTTCCAACTCAGGGGAAGTATTTCTTAGAAGCATTCAAGTCTAATTTCAAAAACAGATTTTGGGGGTCTTAGTTCGACTCTTCCACTTCACACTAGTAATTAGGCTAGGGTAACAAGACTTGGCTCTCGCTAAGTTCAGCTATGACTTTTCAAATATTCCATATTAATGGATGATTCATATCGTTATGTTTAGCCAGCGTAAACTACCACTAATTACTCTCTCCTCCTTTTCTGTGAAAAAAAAAAGAAGAATTTCATTCTATTTAAAAGTCGGAATTGAGAATTATATCAATCGAAAAAGGAAATCAATGATTCCTCTTAGCTCGTTCATTAATCAATGAGGAATCATATATTAAAAGAAAAATGATGAGGTGTTTGAGATAAATTTGACAGATTTTAGAATATTTAGTAGATTGTATAATTAAAAAAAAAAAGGTTAAATGACACATCTTTTAAAATGCAGATCGTAATACATAAAATCTACTTCTAACCCAAACAAACGTCTTAATATGAATTTATTATAAGAAGAAGTAAATCCTAAGCTTCAACATTAACAACATATATATACCAACCTACTTCAACGAGTGGCAAATAATGTACTCTTATGTATGTTGTAAAATTCTGCGAATCATTGGTGTTTGGAGTGCGTAAACTCTTGTAGTATTTTCCTTCGATTAATCTCAAAACTAACAATTTTTTTTGCTGTCATTACATAATATCAGAAAGTAGTAAGCTTTCCTGGAATTTAGAATTATTACCTGTTGGAATTTGGCTATGTAGGGTTGAAGTTAGATGAGTGAGTGAAGTCATCAAAGTGGGGGATGGTCACTTTGTACTAGTTATTTGGTTTTCTTTAATGAAAGTAAATTTCCACCAAAAAAGGGGTCTTATGTCTTAAATTGAGAAGGTATGCTTTATTCTTCAATAGCTTTCTTTTTCCCTGGTTATTCTTCAATATCAATAGCTTATCTATAATGGGTCTCCAGACCTCTGATTGCATACTTGATCTAAATGATTTTCTTCACAATTATGTAATGTATTGAGATGACATAAACCCCTATTTAATTAGAGCTAATGGATTGTTTGTTGCATATAATTAAATAAAAAAATGCACAACTAAAGTTAAAGTTTTTATCTGAACCAGATTTTTTACAAAGCTCTCATTAGCAACACAAGTACCCAAATTTTTAAGTCTCTTCCTAGTGTTTAAATGATAGCTTGTAAATGATACCCACATTCAGTTGGTTATAGAAAGAACAATAATTTTTTACTCTGCAGAGTTAGCTCCAGTTTGCTTATTTAAATTAAATAACATCATTTTTGTGTCGGCAATGTTTCAGAAATCACCTTAATCTATTGGAGCCTTTTGAATCGATTAGCTAATTTTTTTCAGAAACAACAAATCAAATCTCAATGGCAAAATCGAAGCTCAGCCAAACAGAAACGCTTCTCGACCAAGATCGAACTGGAAAAATCAGGATTCACTTCTTCAATAATTGGTTCTAATTGTCTAATTGGCTCAACCCACAAAACAAAAATCAAATAACAGAAACCCATAAAACCAAGAAAACCTAAAAAACGCACATCCAAACTCAGAAAATCATTAAGCTCTTTTCATTTCCTTTGATTAAGGTTTGTTGATATGTCCCAATCGAAAAATGGGTAATGAAAATTTCTTTTTGAAGCTCATGTATAGAAGCCAAGAGGAAGTAAGCGAGAATCAAACTCCTAAACCACAAAAAAAAATTCAACCAGAAGAACCATCAGAAAAAGCCAACCAACTCGCTGAGTGAACCCATTTATCTCGGAAAGAATGGCATTTACGATGCGAGCAGTGAAGGTACCTCCCAACTCGGCAAGCGTGGAGGAGGCAAGAGCTCGTGTCTTTGATTTCTTCAGAACCGCGTGCAGGTCTATCCCTAATATCATGGAGATTTAGAACCTCGACGACGTCGTTACGGACTCACAGCTCCGCTCCTCCATCGCCTCCCAGATCCGCAAAAACGCTCACATCACTAACCAACCTCCTTCTCCGTCGGCTTCTTTTCGGCTCTAGGCTTATTCTCGGCGGGCTTCTTCTCTATGGTCCATATCTATTCCTCTCTCTCTCTCTCTCTCTCTCCAGTTCTCCTTCCGATTGTCACAACCCGTTGCGGACCATGCCTGGCATACGAGGCGAACCGTCTATGAGAGTTCGACCCATCTTGCACAAGCCTCATGGATCATAACATACTACCCAAAACAATTGATTAAAATATTTATTTAATCAAAAAATTTAACATTTAAAAACATACGATAAAATAAATATTTATCATAAATAAAATATTTAAAACATATATATATATATATCGTAATATATTAAAATACATCAAAATCTAAAAGACAACGCAGTAACCTGACAGCATCATGGTGTAGAGCTCTAACATGAATACATAAGAGCCCGATAAAAATGGCGTCACTAACCAAAAGACACCTCACTGATATCCAAGATGCGAAAAAATTGCCGAAGCAAAAAACGGTGAACCTGCAGAATAAATCAACAGTAGACATAGAAGAAATGAGGTCAGGGCCCAGTGAGGGAAAACACTCCAGACCGCCTTATACGTGCCTCACAAAGACTACTTTAAAAATAGTTTAAGAAAAATACAACATGCAGGTATAGACATATACATATATATATGCTATAAGTAATAGCTTTTTGAAAATCATTTCGAAATCGTTTGCAAGCAAAACATCTAGCAAGCATGAAAACATATTAAAAATCATTTCGATTCTTAAAACATGTTTCTATAGTAAAAACATATATCATCGATAGGGGACCATGAGCATGGGCGTGCACGTGGCACAAAACAACATGGGTGATATGGACTCGTGCACTATCATAACAATTCACGTGTTGGATCAGAACACGTGCTATCGGTATCCCTGGTAGCTGGGATTTCATAGTACATATATCATTGATATACCAAATACTACTTCAACCCCGTATCATAGGTGTCGTGTATCATAAAAATAAAATCATTATCTTACATAACATAAATCATAAGCATGCAATTTATCATTTGAAATCATAGGAGAGAGAGATATAATACACACACACACACACACATATATATATATGTCAATTTCATAAAATATAACGTTGATTATAAAAATCACATAATCATTTAATTCATTTAGCCAGTCCTTAAATTAGTCAATTTTTCATAAACATGTTCAACATATCATAAAACATAATAGAAGTTTCAAGACGCAACCTATGTATCTAAAACTGTTATCCACTCACTTGGATGTCCAAGTTGAATCACCAGTCAAGCTCCATTAGTCGGTAACTGGCCTCATTGGTAGGAGCAAGAAGCTGAACATGGACAACATAACATATATAAAAAATGTGGTACTGTTGACTATACCAAATGCATAATATGCAAATGCAATGCAAACTTTCATAACCGCTGAAAACATATATATCGAACGTGAATCCACCACTCTCGATCATAAATTCATAATTTATGTAAAATTACAGTTTGGTCTCCGACCACTATAAAATTATGTTTTAGTCCCCAAGACTTGACAAATTTCAAAACAGTCCTCAAAATATCAAAATTATCCAATTAGTCTTCCAATCAGTCAAAATTCTCAAGAGTCCCCAAACTCTTAGAAATTGCAAAATGTCATAATTATACATTTTGTTCCTTTAGACCCATGACTAACTCGAGTTGCATCTTCAGCTAACTCGAGTTATACAACCCTTCTCTTACTCAAGTTAGACCAAGTCCTAACTCGAGTTATACACCATATGACTTACTCGAGTTAGCTAGATGGCTTACTCGAGTTAGACACTTTTCCAGAATTTTTCAAATTCGATCTACTCAATTTAACCGATAAAAATCGATGCCAAATACCCACATTATGTCTAATCAATCCACTGAATACGAATCCAACCTCAAAAACACCAAAGAAACTTAGAATCATCACGGAAATCACCAACTTTCTTCCAAACCCTAGTTCATTCAAGAACTACCTCAAATCTCATGATTCAAAGCTTATCCCAAGAGTTTCTAGTATCTAACTAACACGATTTAACATCTCTAACCACTTAACACCACAGAAACTTACTCAAAATCCAAACCCATAAAGGAATTCAGCCCAAAACAAAGAATGCAACCTTGATGCATGAACAATGATGAAATAGGAGCAATGAAGAGTCAATCTTACCTCAATAGATGCTAGGAATCCAAAGAGAAACAGTAAGAGTAGTTGAGAGCTCAAACTAGACGAGTTATGAGGAATAAATGAGAAGTGAGGGGCGGTTGGGTGTTATAAAGACGAAGAGAAGTCGAGATGCACATTTTCTGCTTAACACGGTAAACTCAAGCTACCAAACATCTAACTCGAGTTATTTGACCCGTGTTTTACTCGAGTTACACGAAAAACTTACTCGAGTTATCCATAGGTCATCTTACTCGAGTTACACCTACTTGCTAACTCGAGTAACCCTAATGAAAACCATTGATCACCCACTCAACACTCCAAACAACCAAGATCAAAGCAGAACGGATCGGAAAACTGCATTGTTACAGAGCAGGATCCAACGGGATATTACACCGATGTCCATCTCTCTCTCCTCTCTCCATATAAACATTCGACAACGGCATATCCAGATCTAGAGAGAGCGGTTGTGTGTGTGAGAGAGAGAAAAAGAGAGATCGATGGATAGAACAAATAAAAAGAAGATGAGAGAACGAGAGAGATGAGGATTGACTGTGGGTTTTCAATATAAGGAATGACAATTAGATCATTTTGCAATTTCGTTTACTCCATCAGTTAAAATCAAGTTTCAGGGTTGTGTATGCTACTTCCAAAAAAAGTTAAGATCTATCTACTAATTAGGGTATACCTCAGGGATTTGAAAATTATTTTTTCTAAAAAAAATCTATCATTGAGAGTTATCAAATAAAAAAATATTTTTATTATTTAAATAACATATAACAAAAATAGATCAATAATATAAACTAAATAATTATAATAATAAAAATAATAAATGTGTAACGCATTATTAATAGAATATATATATTTTTTGAAGAGTATTAGTAGAATATATTAAAAAAGGGAAAGCGCGGCAACAATTTTATTTATTTGTGCTTTAAGAGATTAATATTTACCTTTAAACTTATTCATGATTACCAACAACTAACACTATACAGTTTTCTTCGCAAAGATAAGATTATATTTCTCGATATGGTTATGAATGCTCCAGAGTAGTTTGAGTCCAATAGGCTTTTGAGTCCAATAGGCTAATATATATATATAGAATCTTTTCGGAAGTATAAATTTTATAACTTAATGAATAATGGCAAGCAACGTAATGTTAATAGCATGTTTAGGCTCAATGAAAGTCAAATGATAAAATTTGGCTAATTTAAATTTACTTATAAGTGCAGATTCATCTACTGTATACGATTCATTTACGGTAAATGATTCATTTAAATCCAGTTTAAACTCAATTTGTTTAAAATTTGATTCAAGTCCGGCTTATTATGATTAGATTCAAAATTATGACAAATTTATTTAATTGACAGTTCAACTAAATTCTTTTAAAATTCGCTTAATACACAAATCTTAAATTGATTATTTATTCAATTAAAATAAATATTCATGTAGTTGGATCATTTGCAACCATAAGAACATCTCCAATACTACTTTTTATATTTTAGAGTTTTTTTGATAAAAATAAAGAGTAACTTTAATTTTAGAGATTCAAAATAAAAATTTACTCCAATGGTACTCTTTAACTATACTATTTTTTTGTTAACTTTCGCAAAATATAAATGCATAAGCAATTTAAAGAGAAAGACTATTGAGGGGATAATGATAATTAAATAAAATAAAGTAAAGAAATAAAAAGAAAATGTATGAAAACTATAAATTTCATTAATGACAAACAAATAAATAGCCAATTTGACTATCTAGAAATAGATAGTATATCATACTCTTTATATTATATTTGGTGATAGAGAGTGAGATAAAGAGCTTATTGGAGCTTAATTTTTAAGCACAATTCTTTATAATAAAAAATATTTTAACTTTAGAGAGAGCATTGGAGATGTTCTAACCTTCCTTCGCTATCAGCAAATGAGTTACCAAAAGAGGAAGAATCCATTAACTAGTTACTAGGAAATAAATAGTTTGTTACCACTCTACGCCCAAGTCATTTGAACCATACGACATTCAGGGACGAAGGCAGGTGGGGGCAGGTGTTGGAGGAACCCCTATATCCCCCACCTCTGCCCCACCCAAGCCCCCCCGATCCCCTCTGGCTTTGCAAGACTGCAACGTCGTCGCTTCGCTTTCTTTGTTCCGCAGTTCCAAACTTCGAGTTCGACGGTTTGACCTCCTGCCTCGGTCGTCCGCTACGCCTCCTCGTAGTTGCGCCGCAGCCCCCACATCCAAGTGTTTCTGGCTCTGTCCCTGACGACACTTAACAGATGAAAGCTAACAAACTATTGAAAACCTGTCTCAAACTCCCTCGAATGAACGTTAACATATGAAAGCTAACAAACTATTTGAAACCCATCTCAAACTTCCTTTAGTGTACCAAATGTTTATTGTTCCAAGTAGATGAGAGTTTGGATCCCTTAAGGTTTTGTTTGGTTAATGGTAAGGTATGGTTTTATAAAGTGTAGTATGATTAAATTATTGTTTGTTTTGATTTCTACAAATCCATGGTGTGTTTTTTTATGGTTTAGAAACCATAAATTTTGTAAACCATCAAAATGATAGTTACTCGTGGTTCCCAGTAGTTTATAAATTTTACATCTTTAAAATACCCCTAATAAAATTTTATAATACCAAAATTATACTTATAATTAGGAATATTTCTATCAACTAGCAGAAAACAACCCATTTAACTATGTTATATCATACTATCTTATCAAACACAATAAACACTAATTAAAATATCATATTATATTATCCATTAATAAATCAAGTTATTAGTCATCCAAATAAAGCCTAAGTGGCATCACCGCTTATGGATCTCTACAACATCCAAAAGAATGAGCTATACCGCTCATTTCAATTTTTTTTTTTAATTTCCTCTAATGAAAACTTGGAATGTAATACATGTAAGTTGTCGCTTGGTAAAATCAGAGCAATTTTTGTACTCCCTTTCCCAATAACTTCATGGGAAACTAAAGGGAAAATAATCAAAATTCTATTGCCTTATTTTTTGTCACTTCTAAAGAAGTTATACTTCCTTAATATACTTTCTTACTACCATACAAACAGAGTTTTGTGCCAAGAAAAGAAAATGGCAACAGTAAGAATGATTGAAATTGGTATAAGACTTATTCAGTATATGATTGAAGTATTTACAGCAATAAAAGAATAGACAATTGTTAACAATCTCTGAATCAAAATTTTCAGCCAATATTTTTGCCTTCCGTTCCTCTAAACATTTCTAACCCATATAACCTGCTTCCCTCGAGGTGTATAAATAGAAATGAAGAAAAGACTACATTGTTTCTGGCCTAAGAAACGTGACGTCTCTCCCTGTTACTACTGGCGCCAGCCTTCCGGTGATGCCTTGAACCAGATCTTCTCTCCTTACCATGCCTATTAGAGTTCTTTACTGAGGTTCTTCCGGTTGAACTCTCACGTCGTATTGGCAGTGGTGGTGGACGCCGGATAACGGCACCTGGTGGTGGCATGTGCTCCAATAGATCTCTGAGATAAGCCTGCAAAAAAACAGTCCTCCTAAGCATCAGGTTTTCATGTTATTACAATCTTCAATAAATATGATCAGTTATTAAAATCTTTGTTCGGAATTTACTAACAAAAAGTGATAAGAAAATGCATTAGTATCTACCTGAATCACGAAATTACGCCTTTCGCAATCCAAGAACATATTGATACTCCAATCAACTTTTGACATTATCTTATCCCTTACTGTGGAGAAGCTTAACTGATCCCTGGAGGTAAAACGATCAACCTCATTGAACCACAAGCAGGTAAACAAATTTGTGATCGGAACATGCTCCTTTATGATAACACAACCTTCAGGAACATCTGGTAAAACTCCTCCATCAATGAGCAGACAAGTCTGAAAATG